>VZRU01013381.1:186686-230808 GCA_013398155.1 Pedionomus torquatus
TACTTCTCCCAATTTAATACAGAGCAGCCATTTCTAACCCAAACACAGGCAATGTCAAGTCAGCACAGCAGTAAGTAAGTTCCCAAAATATTGTAGGATGCAATCAGGATAGCTGGATGATTTCCCTTACTGGGAGCGCTCTTCAGATTATACATACTTTCTGTAAAGCCATGCAGGCAGGCTGGCAAATGGATTTGGTTGTTTCAGTTAATTAGGCAGTGGTCCCTTGATGCAGAACAAAGATGAATACAATCCAATACCTGATATATGAAGCTTTGGAAGTATGTAAGTGGTTGCTATTTTTGGCATGTTTCAGTAAAAAATGCACTTATATTTCCATAAATATGTAATTGATGCATTGTGTTGGTCAGCTATTTACTTTTAAGAAGCTGAGTTCTGATTTACATGCTATACCCACAATAGTCATATAGGCAGAGTACATCTGCCTATATGAAAGGCACAAGTCACAATGGTTTAGAGATGTGATGTGATTGCTCCTCAGTTTAGGACAAGAAGTACACACCGTTGGGTAATTTATAATTCCCCATTTTTGCTGGGGAAATATCCTTGGAATGCATGTCTAAGTGCTGTGTAAGTGCCTAGGATCAGACTGCTTTTCAAAATTCACGTTCCCTAACAAAGAGAAGTTACTTGATAAAGTATGAAACTAAAATAAAGAATTGATTACTGTTTTTAGAATGCAAACATGCTTGTCTGAAAGACTGCAGACCAGTTTTTAACCAGGGTATTAGGAAAGAAAAAGGCGTGGTTTTTTTCCCCCATTGTCTCAAAATACAGAGAAGGGAAATATGGAAGAGCCATCCAAACTCATTTACAATGAGGAACAGATGTGAGCTATTATATAGTGTTACTGTATTATTCATAGGATTTTGGTATCTGTATTATTTCAGATACACATTTCCTCAGTATACTCAGAGCACAGAAAGCTTTGGAGTTCTGCAAGTATTCCAGTGAACCGTTCATTACTTTTCACAGGAGTGTCATGGATAGGATTGCAAGCTGGTGCTGTAGGAAGGAGAGAGAAACAGCTCTCTTGGCAGCTGTTGAGCATCAGTGGGAGAGGAGAGCAAGTACTTCCACTGAGCAAAATGACAGAAGGCTGAGAAATAACTGCAGAGCAATATTCTGATGTTGCATTGTGTTGTTTGCCTTATGGTATAACTTCAGTGGATGCTTGGGCTCTCTGCTGAGCATTGTGACAAAGCTGTGACACCATCACAATGCAGCATCAGGGCACCAGTTGGAAATTATGTTGTTGCTCTTCACCTCCATTAGATAAAAATATTCTCATGTCTTTCTTACGGAGGGTCACTGACCTACAATGCCCACATTGAAGCATAAAGGCTTTTTTATGAGGGGATGGGGGGGACGGTGGAGATGAGAAATCAAAGGTCAGAATTGTAAGCAATAGATCTCCTCTGAATTGCAAAGGAAATCTTAGGAGAACACTGTTTGAATCCATGCATCAAATAAGGGCCTCCAAATGCAATTGACTATTCACTGGAGAATGGTTCTCTTGCATAGCAGAATAATTTCAGGCGTGAACTAGTCAATACAAATCTGATGATGGAAAAACACAGCCATGAGTTCTGAATGACCAGCAATGTGGATATGTGGTGATATTGAGTACTAGTAGATAAATTATATCTCTACATGATTAACTGGAAGCTAATTTGAATGTGTAGTATTTATAAGTAATAAATAGCAGTCTCTACTTCTCAATTTCCATATAAGTATCACTAATAAATTGGAAGACTAATTAATCAAATATTGCTGCAATATTATTAGCTAATTTACCAAGCAAATTGTTTTCGAACTGGTGTGAAGCCGCCTGTGGCTCTGTGAGATTACACTCTGTAAGTTATGTACTGAACTGTATTTTGACTGGCAGAATACTTTAGCATAGATCAGAACCCTACAAAAGCTGACACAGTTCTTATCCAGAACACTTATTCTCTTTCATGTAAGATGAAATTTTACAAATACAAAAATTCCAGGTGTGGCTTGTAAAATTGTTTTGGTTTCCGTATCCCATTTTAGTTTAATCTGACTGGGGGAGGGGGGGCATTTAAAAATAAGAACTGCTGAACTAAGAGGCTGGCCAAAGGAATCAGCGAAGTATAATCATCAGTTTAAATATCAAGGTTCAGATGTAGATTTTGAACGTCCCAGTATGAAGGGGATGGACATTTGATTCTTGGTCTGGACTAAGGGGTATGTTTAAAACTGTTTATAAGAGATATTCATTGCAATTATGAGTAATAAGCAATATCTCTGAACAGTGAGAAAACGATGATCAATAAAGCACATGGAGTACTCTGTACTGGTGTATGTAATTACCATTAAATGCAATTTATTGCCAGTGCGCAGAGACACAGTTGTAAAACAAGATGACATCATTAGACAGCATTTGATAGAAAGTCTTTAAACCGGCATATGTATCTTTTTTGTCATATTTAGAGACTTACTCAGATAGGACTTTCTGCATCAAGTATAATATATGAGGGGGAAATCTTCATCAATCTGTAAGCCAGAATGATCTCCTTGTATTGGAACTATTTCCACTAGAAGTGAGGGCAAGACTGTGGTGGCGCTGCTGTAGGTATTTCCAGAGCTCGACAGTTCAGAGGTGCTAAGTATTGCCATCAGATTTCACCAAGACTCGTGCATGATTTAATGGTCTTATTCTTAAGTAAGCCATAAAGTTTAATGGTGGTGTTTGTGTTTAAGGCCAGAAACACGCCTATGTACTTTTCTGGACCAAGACTATTAACGCCAACACTGAAATAGTTGAACAGCATAAGTGAGGTAATAAATACAAGAACATTTGTTGAGGCAAGTTGGTATTTGTATTACCAATTTGTTGACTCAAGGACAAGGGAGGAGGAGGCCAAAGATCAGGTTTCTGCCACTTTCACCAAAAGGCATGGTGCCTTGCTCCCCAAGCAGTTCCAGCTGAATCACGGAGGAGCTCACTGTAGCATAGTTTGGCTTGAAACAGCCTTCAGAAAAATCACGCAGGAAGTTTGTGTCAGATTCTATACCCTCACTATCCGACTCTTAGCCAGCGCTCTAACTACAAGACCATCTGATCTGCCTTACTTTCCAATCTCCCGTTCCAGAGGGTTACTACTTTTTTTCCTTCCCTCATGGGGTGGGAGTTTCAATAATCACATATTTAAAGGGAGGAGGAGGAGAAAGGAAAAAAAATTGATGAATTTGTTCCAGTGTAATATAGGCTTGGGCTTTTAAGATTGCAAGTCCCTCAGCCTACTAGCAAAATTCTGAAATACTGCCAGATTTTTTATTCATAAAGCGTGTATTTTCAAGCTACTGGTCGTAAAATGGGCAGGTGAAATCAGGTGTCACAGCAAATTGCATAGTAGCATTCAAAGAACTGATTCTCAGATTATTAGTGATGTCATAAATTTAATAGACATCTGTATCTTTCATGAATAATCATGAGTTTAGTCAAACTCTTACTACCTTGTTTGGTGGGGCATTGACAGAGGCTTTAAGAGGAGTCCTTTAGTTATAGCTGTGGCCCAGCACTTAATCCCTGCAAATTCTTTCCTTTATAGTAAGCAGAAATGTACAAGAGTATGGTTTGCGACATGATGGGTGGTCCTAATGCCGGGATCACACCGGAGCATCTGAATCACAAGAGGTTACTTCATCGGTTCCTCACTCGCAGTACATGTGCCAACTAGAAGGCAAGCAGTTGGCGACTCATCCCTAGTGTCAGTTACTGAATATACCCGGTTACAACAACCACCCACCCCAATGACATATTGCAGGCTGACAGCTTGATTAAACCCACTTACCAATGAAGCCGTAGGGCAGAACAGAAAACCTTGGGGTTCTGATTCATGGTTATCAGGGTAATTGTAGCTGAGCAAGGATCTCGCTCTGCTACTGACTCAGCTGCTCCAGCATTCAAAAGTTTTCACGCTTTCATCACAGAAGATACTAAAATGCAACGAAGAAATCAGTTTAATCATCAGTAGAATACAGGAAAGTATAGTTTTTCTGTATGCAGTATGATCAGCTAGGAAATACTTACTGAGGATAAGGAATAGCAGTTCAATTTCAATTTTACAGGATAATTGGCAGGCAGACGGTGACTATCTGAACCAGGATCTGACTCTGATAGGCACCCACCTACAACCCTCTCGAGTTCCTTGGCAAACTCTGTAGAGCGTGGAAAGCACGAAGGTCCCCTTGCTGTTTGATGATTCCAGATTATCTGGCGCTGCTGTGATCGAGGCAGCTCGGTCCGGCTCTGCCTTGGTTTGAACGGAAAGTGGTGTAATGGAGCCGCAGGCAGCTGCCAGCTCATGCTTTCCCCTGCTTTTCCTTCTGCAGGGACACTTGGCTGAGTTAAGCCGGGCTGGCTGTTACGAGCGTGACCCGCGTTGCTTCCTCCAGCAACGAGGAACTCGCCTTGCCAAGAGGAGCTCTCCTCACTCGCTCTCCAAATTGGAATTGGGACAAATCTGTGTCTCCTAGCCCATCAGCTGCAACAGGAGCTGAGCATGTCAAAAGGTTAGAGACCCGCTTTCTATCTGAGAGCAACGAGAGCTTTTAACCACTTTTTATTTTATGGCAAAGCTTACGATTCCTCAAAGCTATTTGCCAAAAGAAATTAAATACTAAAAGAAGTACCGAGTAGCAGAAGTAAACCTGCTTTCTTTGAGGTTTCTGAACTACTTTGTTCAGATAAAACATCTGCTTAAGTGTCTGCTTGCTATATCATTATGCTCAATTTTTTTTTTTTTTTTTAATGTTATTCAACATGAGAAAGAATTCTAAACTTGGTAGCACACCATGGGTGTCCTCACTTGTGCCAAATGTACTGTGCTTCCACAGCCAGTCATAACAAGGCATTATTTCCAATGGAAAAGGGGGTTTATGTCTCTAGCAAAACAATATTCTTTTTTATCTGGTCACAGTGACACATCTCTTGTATACCTTGATTGCAACAGCAGAAGCATTATTTCATACTGAATTTTCAATTTTGCTATTTTATCTTGTTCCTCTTCTCTGTATTGTTCATGTAATAAACCCCCTCTTGTTTGAGGGAAACCTCTCTTGTATTTAGTCAGGAGGGTGTGCTAGCAAGCTGTCTTTCAACTGGCAGAATCAAGTGCTGTTGTATGCCATAAAATGACAGTCAAGTATCATCTGAGAAGACAGAACCATGTTTATTTCCTCTCCTATCCAGAGAATCAAAGTGATAACTGTTACCTTGTTTGTAAGAAAAATAAAAAAAATCTTTCTTTAAAAAAGGAGGTTTTGTACGTTGTCTCAGAGAACCTTCTCTGATCTTTGAACACTTAAGTAATACCATGCTCTAATCTTAAACAAGTCAAATTGCAGTTGCAATATCGTAATTATCACCTAGTCAGGCACCCGAGATCATCTCCTCTCCTTACAGTTGATGTCCTTTGGCCTTCAAAATAAAGACTGTTCTCTGTTAGTGGGACTTTTGCTTGGTTAAAACATTTCAGGGTCATAGAGAAAAATGTACACTGTGTGCTCAGTGAAGGAAGTCGGAAAATTAGGAATCTGCTATAATTTCTTGATCTTCACTTTCTCCTATACATTTTCTCTTGAAATCTTTGTGATGCCACACTTCAGATTTTTACTCCCATTTAACAGCATGTCAGTAATTCATTTTATATTCTTTCAGATTCCATAGATAAGCAAAGGAACAAGTTTTGGGCCAAGATGGGTCAATTATGCACATCAGGACAGATGCTAAGTGATTTTGTTTGTTTTTTTTTTTTTCCAGGAAGGAAAATCTAAGAGGCAGAAGAGTGTGTTCAGTTACTTTCAGGGACATACCAAAGCAAGTGCTTTTATCTGGTAAGAATTCCCTGGCTGAACTTCAAGGAGTTTGTCAATGTAGCCTACAAATCATCAGTTCTGTGTTTTGTTTAAGGCAGGTAGCTGTGTTTTGAACCACAGGACAAAAGATCCGGTGATAGCTTGTTGGGTTTTTATAGTCTTCTAATGAACAGTTTGCTGCTTTTACAGGCTGAAGTCTATGATCATAGGTAAGCTAGTTTGAGACTGAATATACAACCACAGTATTTGTAAAGCCCTGTGAGGACCTAAACTTCTCTTAAAGAAATACAAAATAGTGGTTGAAATCATCATTGTGCTTGTTTTTGTCACCTCCCTGTATATATGCATGGAACGCAAACAAAAGAGGTCAATAATGAGCAAGGAGTGGGGGCAACCCTATAGCCCCATATTTCCATCTCCAGTCAAACCAACACTTTTTTTTTTTTCATTTCTGCTCTCCTCCACCAGCTCCACTTCACTAATATGGGGGAAACCCATCCTCACTTCCAACCATAAAAACAGGAAAAGGAAACGAAGGAATAGAACAGTGCATAGAGAGGGTTACTACTTAGTTACCAGTACGCATCATTTCCATGTGTTCCTCACACCAGCAAGAGTGTGTGCGAGTGCATTAAGAATGTATATCTGGGAAAATCTCCAGGTGGTCCACGGTTTTGAAATCAGGGCACCTAAATACATCTGCTCCTGTGTTGAAAAGGTCTGTTTACTGTCTAATAAAAAAGAGGAATGAAGAAACAGTCCTTACTGACTGCTGCAGCATTCACTGTCATCATTGACTTCCTCATAATCAGCCATAAAATAACTGTAACTCTTGTCCTTTAAAAATTAATTCAGCACTTTATGTTTCTAAAGTGATGTACGACAAAGACTCTTAAATTCAAGCATGAAATAATGCAGTCATTTCAAGCATATCCTTCCTTTTCCTTTCCTAGGTGATGTTTTCCTGAGGGAGATTAAAAGCTGCTTGACAGTCTTTTAATTCTATTACCTGTTGTTCTGAGGGGAAACGTTATTTGAATTGGTCTCAACCTGATGTCTTTTGGGATGACGTCTTTAAAAGCTGACACTTTTAAAGTCTGAGTTGCTTCTTTCCAGGCCAAAGAAGACACAAATATATATATATTTAAAGAGTAATTAAAAAAAACCCAAACAACCAACTAACCAAAAATTGAACTTCCAGGAAAAATACAGCAGTGTTATTCTTTACACAGAACCTCATCGCTGGAGGGAATCAGCCCAGTACGGAGCCCCAGTAGCTATGCTGAGACCTGTTCTACGTGTCTGAACATCAGGCTGCTCAGGGCATTGCTTTTGACTGCTTCCTACCTCCCAGCCTCAGGAGAACAGTGCCAGGGATGGAGCACCTGATCCAGCTGAGTCCTAAGTAGATGGACCAGAAAATGCTGAGGTGACGCCAGGATACATGAAGGTAAGAGACAGAACAAGAGTCTCATCTTCTAAATGTTTTTTGACTTGTACGTGAAGCCAGTAGAGAAGGAACATTTCCTTCTCTGTCCTGTTTGAACCACAGCTCTGTTCCTGCTCACCAGTTAAAATAACCAAGGATCTTAAGCAAGAGTAATATGATGGCTGACACGGGCTGCTTCATAACAGCCCTGATATAACTGCAAGGCTAATTAGAGGCAGCTGCTTGCAGGGGACACCCCTTTCTTTCTTTCTTTCTTTTTTTTTTTTTAATTATCTGCAGTGAATTCATGCCCGGGTGTAAGTATTTGTAGCCACGACTGTTCAATCGGAAATTGCATCAGTCAAATTATCATTAAAAAAGAAAAAAAATAAAAGAACAGTCCAGACATAAGTGTATAAATTTTAACGTGTTTTCATGCCAGTTAGTGATTTTAGCAGAACCTTAAAAAACCCACCCTGTCACCTTTAACACAAAGAAACCGTCGTCAGCAGTGCTCCTAAGTGACTTCCATAAAAATGTTTTATGCAGTTAATAGAGCTAGCCTTATTTATTTACTTTCTGCTGACCAACAGCTCAAGAATATTAGAAAGAAGTGGTGTAGCACAGAAGCCAAATACAGCCTAGAGAGGGATGTATGAGAAGAATAAGGGGTACATAAGCATTATTCAGGGAATGCCCTTTAAAAAAACAAATGAAAGATCAACCAAACAGCTGGAATACAACAGTGACATCATGCACCTGTGAAGACCTGAAAACGAAGTAATGAAGCTCTCTTTTAAATTATTAAGGAGCTGAAATAATAAGCAGGATGAAATTCCATTTCAGTTCCCTGGAAAGAAGGACCTTACACTTCTATAAAGAATTGTTCTCTCCAGCCCTCTAAATGATGTGGAGGTTTGCAGAAATGTCTCTAAGGCCGGGTATAAAATAAATGAATGGAAACTTGGGAATTAATTTCCTAGGAATATTTTTCTTTTCTTTTCTCTTTTTTTTTCTCTGTACTTACCAAATTAACACAATGGTTTTTATTATTGCCAAGCAGTTACTGCTAACTTAAGCAAACCCTGTTTTTGCGACATTTGAAGCACTGAGCTTCCTTAGAAATGAAAAACTTTAAGAATCAGTACTTTTTGTGTAAAGACTACAGGCTTTCTTTTGCAGGAACTAGCATTTGATTCTAATTGCAGCTCAAGTGTGACTTTGCTGTTTATGTCTGTATCTGATATACCTAAGGATAATGACCTTTCAGTTCATCACACAATGTGAAGTAAAAACTAAGTCTGGTGCGTTGCCTTAAATCAGTGTTGGCTCTGTCTGCACTCAAGGAAGTTATACTCCTGAGTAAATTAGATTAGTGTTTTAAGAAATACCACTAATTCCCTTTTCTAAGTATAGAATGGCGTTGCTTAAAAGAAGCATTGTAAATCTTATTTCCAATTAGCTTAAGCCCTATAAACATTCAGTGAAGGCCCCGCTAAATCTGCTTAAATTCAGAAACTGTCCACCATTTGCCAGCTGGTGGTTCCTGTCTGGAGATTTAGCAACAGATATCTGTGGGATGGGAAAAAGCTGATTAGCGATGAATAACGAAGAGAGACCAAATCCCCATTAACCGGGTCTGAAAGCAGAGTCTAACAAATGACCCGAGGTGATATTTAATAGTGCTCAGTTAGGCGAAGAGCAGTGAGCAATAGATTCTGCTTCGGATGAAGGGCAGTGCGGAACCGTGCGTATCTTTCTTGCTTTCATCTTTCTGTGGATTCAGTGAATCTTTAAGAGACAAGACCCCCTTATACCTCACTAAACTGATAAATAGATATTTAGCGCGTGGAGTTCAATGGCAGGCTGCGTTTTCATCAAACAGATGCGTTTGGTGAGTTTCACAAACATTAAAAAAGAGAAGGTACCCTCCAGAAACAGGGAAGGAGAATTTAAGTAACATGATCACAATGGAACAAAAAATAGATATTAAAAAAGGTGAAGCCTTATATTTCCTCTCATATTAACCTTGCTGTCTGTGAAAGAAATCACTGAGACATGTGTCAGCCTCTCTTTTTCTGTATTTGAGAATACACTGAAAACCACATTGAAGTCAGTAGGAGTTCACTAACTATGGTGAGAATTGTGTCAGAAGTACTCTGCTTCTGCTATAGCAAATTACCCATTCTCTCAGGCAGAACAACTTCCCCAGATGACAAAAATCATCAACCATCCTTTGAGATGAGTCTCCTCTTTGACATGTCCTGTGCTGGGAAGCTGAGTAATAAATTTAGGATTCAAACTTACTCCATCCAAGTCACCATATCTTTCTAAGTATTTAGACTTCTCTGGCCAGGAGATTTTTTTTTTTTTTTAAAAAGCATCAATGCCACATTTATTTTGGTATTTCAAAAATCTGTGGGTATCATCGATATATAACTGTGCATCTTCAAAGCAAAATTAGTCTATAGCTGAGTAAAAAAATCCATAAGTTTTTCTTCTTTTGAGGATTACACGCAGAAAGAAGAGGCTCAGTGTTGTGCTGTAGTGGATTTCATATTCCTCCTAAGATAAACAACAAAAAGAAATGCCATCTTTTTTGATTCCCCTGTCTAGACACGTTTTGTGTAGTGGGCAATTCTGAATTATGGGACTAGAGTTCTGCTGAGGTGTTCTGCTGACATCACGAGTCATTCAACCAAAGCTCAAGTGGTTTATATTGTCATCAGGATCCCAAGATAGAATTGTGTAAAACGACATTAATTCACAGTGTGCCTCTTGGTTTTATGTGGTAAATAGTAATACACAATCTCAGTTCCTGATTAAGTTCCTTCTTATTCCCATTGAGCCCATCCTTCCTTTTCCCCCAAGAATCTTTCTGACAGCACAACTGAAGCAGCAGTTTGTTATGAAATAAGAGGTATTTTTGTAATTGGCAGATTTCGTTATTGAAAGAAAAGAACAAGCATTTCTTGAGAGGGAAATGTAGAAGTGAATATGTCAGTGGAGACAAAGAAGATGAATTCAGGGTTGAAACACTGTTCATCAAAACTGGATCAACACAGGGGTTACTAAAGCAGGAGGAAGCAACAGCTGGGAAGGAACAAGCCCTTTAGATGAAAGTATAGATCCAGCTCTGAAGAGTATCCCCTTTAGGAGATTTAAATTGGTTGAGAAATTGGCATGGTATTTTCTTATTTAACAAACAATGGATCTGGATTTGGGAGTTGTCAATAAAAGCTCTTCTTAAAGTTAGAAGTATTTTGAATGGTGAACCATGCTTTTTTTTTTGAATTTGTGAGCTGGCGTTAGAAAGAACCTTTCTTCCAACGTGTCCCCAAACTTTCTTGACCCAAACTTCTCTATGAGAGGAGCTTTAGTGATAAGCTAACGCTCAGAAAAAAACGTTGGTTGGAGCTTATGTGAAAGTGAAAGTCTGGAGAATTTTAAACACTGGCTAGTTTTTATTTTTTTCCCTCCATGCATAAAATCCCATTGCCACAACTCCGTGGCATTAGGTAGCACAACAGTTTCACTTTTCTGAGTCTTGGATATGGTTCACATGCATTTTTGAGCAAGGAAGAGAAAGCATCTGAAAATATGAAGCAATCAAGAGATCAGCCAGTATGTGCTCACGCAGATGTTAAGATAGGCTACTTAAATGGCTTAAGAATATCCAGTGAAAATTTAATTACTGCATGTAGCCTCCTTCCAGCACTCTTAAAAAGTTGAATAAATAATGCATTGCGTATCTCCTATGATCTCACCCTAACAAAAGGTATTTTTCATTAAGAACCAGACAATGCTGTAGCTGACAGGCTTCACAGTGGCTGTAGATCAGACAAATTTTAGAATGTAACTGGGGATTTTATGCTTTCAAACGTGTTGGCCCTGATAAGAGCCCTTTAGAATTCCTTCTTTTAAAGGAAGGCTATCAGCAACGAGCTATCAGAATAATTTACAATTCTGCGATGATACTCGTTTGTTTAAATCTGTTTTCCTTTTGAAACAGAAGTTTGGCTGATATTATAGATTCTTCTCTAGTTAAAGTATTGAGCTCAGATCATTGTTGTGAAATTCAATGCTCCCACTCTCAGCAGCGATATGACACAGGGAAAAGATCAGCGGAGAAAAAAGAGGAAGAGTCTTTTTCATGAAATGGCACCAGAGGATCTTTCTTCAGGGAATATTTAAAATAGATGTGTTTACTTCTGATACACTCACATGTCTGATAACAGTAAGCAGATTAAGTATATACAGAAGATCTTTTATGCCTGCTTCCTTTGAGTGAAGGGTATTATGTTTGTAAATCAAAGTCTAAACGCTGGCAGAGGGAGCAAACTGCATAATCCTATTGAAAGGTTTATATCTTTAAACAGCATTTTAACATAGCTGTGACTTGACCTTTCCTTCAGTGCAGCTTCAGGAACAGACACACGGCGACATGTTTCCCAATAACAAATCAGTCACAGCTTCCTAAGAAAAACTTCTTAATTTCTTTCCTGAATTTTCAAAATGAAGGTATTTTTTACAAACCACAATGTGTGTTTATAGGAAACAGTTCCATCTTTTCTGAGTTTTATAAAAGTGTAAATTAAAACTTTAGCTAATAAATAAGCGTTCGGTCTTAAATTTATAGAGCTATGGTAAAATAAATTCAATGCTTTATTTATTTTTTTTTAAACAGGCAGAATTAAGCTTATAACTTTCTGTCTTGTAACTGCAGACAAAAAGAGTAGGCACTTTTAGGTATTGCATGCACGAAGTCAAACTCCTCAAGAACTTGAGCAGACAGAATATATTATACTTGGAAATATGTCTTGGGGTTTATATTACAACTGGGGGTTTTTATGTGCATTTGCTTGATTGTTTTGATTGGAGGTTTTGTTTGTTTGTTTGTTTTTCTCCTGAAATTGCAAAGATCTGCTCAGATTTGAGCTTAGAAAAGCCACCTGCACTGGTTTTCTGATGTGACTCTGACTAAAATCACCAAAGTGTCTGTCTGCAGTATGTTTTCTCCAGTCCCCAAAGAAAAAAAAAATATATTCAGTTTTGGACTAATGTTTCTGGACCAAATAAGAGCTTAAGAAATAACAACGAGCACAATGTTGCTTATTTTATGCTCTCATTTTCTCACTCGTTTTGTAAGAAGCTGCTCGGTAGTAATGTATGAAAGCCTGTAGGGAGAAGAGATTAAAGAAGTCTTGGGATCCAGCAGGGTAGTGGAGTGAACAAAAAGCAAAAGCAGGAGAAATAGAGAGGGCAGAGGAGAAGAGCTGTGAATTTTGAGGAGGAGAGCAAAAGGCAGAGCTCCTGGAAATCTGTGGACAGTGAGATTGGGGCCTGAGAAGAAGGAGCTGGTTGTGCAGACCAAGACTGGGTGACTCACCCTGGTGAGAAGCTAGTTTGGACTAGGAAAAATATCTGGAACAAAGAATAAGTACAGCCCCAAGCTAGAAGCAGGCTGGATGTGGGCAACAAATTGGAATACGAGAGACTGGGCCAGGGAGACATGAAACTTTATGTCCAAAAACCATCTGAGCTTTTAGCAAGAGACTGAAATAGAAAAACTGAGGCCTTGAAAATAAAATATATCATGACAAAGACCTAGTCGAGGAAAACTGGGGGTACTTCAGTAGAGGAAGGTTGGGTTGCATAAAACAAAATACCAAACAAAGATTTGGGCCCAGTAGAGCATGTTCCTTTCTAAAAACCGAGATGGAAGCCAATCGCAACATTAAGTTTGTAAAACCCAGTGACAGGTGTCTCCGGACCACAAATACAGGTGTGTGTCCATAAGCCTGTTGAGGCCAGAAAGTCTGGAGTCAGATGTGTCCTGCACGCATTCGTACACAAAATGAGCTACTTTAAACATCTTCCCATTGTCAAGGCTGTAGTCAAAATATTGCATAAGTAACTTAACTGTGGGACAAGAAGGTATTTGGAATTTGTCTTCCAGACAGAAAAATTTAAGCTTATGCATTTCAAAGCAAGGTCTGAGTTTTGTAAGGGTATTTTCCCAGTAGCTGCTTTGTACCAGCTTCCCAAAATAGTCTTGTCTAAGAAAGTTCTGATTACCCGAAATGGATGGATGCTGTGCTCACTGTGGGGCAGCAATAAATCACTGGGGACCGAAAAAAAGGTTGAAAAGTGAGAAGATGACAGGAGTATTTTCATTCATTTTGGTCCTAGACACCTCTGGGATTTATGCAGTTATAACATAAGCAGTTGAGCTCTTTCCTGTACAAATTGTCCTGAATCTTACATGTAAGTTCTAAATCCTTCTGCTCAGCATTTTCTTTCAAGTTTAATTCGCAGAACTGTCATTTATAAATTTACAGTCCAAACTGCAGATCATTTTGAACTCTGTGTATGGGATGGATTATCATCTCATTCTAAATAGTCTGGAATGGAAAGTCGCAGCCTACATCAGCTTGTACAAGGGAAATGTAATGGTGCTTTTTCTCAATGTATCACTCAATTTAGTATGAAATGAAATTTTTTATGAGATTAAATTGGAGATGCAAACCAATTTTCAGTGAGTGTTTACAACTCTAACCTTACCACGTTGCTAACTTAGGTTAGGTTAGGTGACAGCAATTGCTGTAGTTCTGACAATTACAGAAGATGTCCCAAGGAGGAACACTAACCAAGATGAAATACTGATTTAATGTGTGTAATGGCAATGAAAAAAAGAAGAAACTAGCACTTACATTAAATGAGATTCTAAAAATCAGTGATACCTCACTCCCTGATCTAAGGAAGGGTAAATTTCACTGAAATAACACAGAATTAAGGTAACTTAATCACGACCACCAACTTTGAGGTTTTGTTAAGGAGTCAAAAGCTCTCGTAGAAACCTTATGAAAGAAAAAAATGACTATTTGGTGGCTGAGGCAATGAGCAGAGAGGACGGCTGTATCCTTAGCAACATTGCCACTAGATAAACACTTAACGGAGCTGAATCCTGAAATGCATCTGCAGACAATCTGAGACTTCGGCTTAAACCTGCAGGAGTGAATTTCCACTCCATTACACTTTACTACCTTTCTCTGTGAGCCAGTGGTGTCACCTATCCGTATGGTAGTGAATCGTTTGGATGAGGGCAGGAGAAGCTAAGCTCCCAAGTTTTTAGCGGGCTCCACAAAAGCGCATCCCATAAATTCAAGGATGCCCGAACAGCTTGTGATGGTACACGTACACGGATCTCCTGTAATTCCCAGGGGTAACACTACTGGAATTCTGACCCACCCCTTGCTAAGTCAGTACCCATCTTGTGAGGTTTTTTAAATGCCCACAGTTATCCTGTGATGACTGGGTTCAGTTTTATAGCAAATGAAAACAAAAGGACAAATTCATTCTATGATAAAGAGGGAATCCTCCCCTCTGCAAAGACAATTATAAAGTAATACTTTTATTTGTATGAGACCATTTGTATGAAAACACAAAAAAAGTAAAACCAGTATTTCTTTTAAGGTATTTCTTCTGGGTGCAGGGGTTTCTAGGCAGCTTTGTTGGATATTGGATATGACTTTGAAAACAAATACGGTAGGAAGTAAGGACTAAGAAAATAAAGCAGGTAGCTTTAAAAAAAATATCCAACCAGTAATGTAAAAGCAAATTATAATTATGCTGAAAATGAGGACTTGCATCTAGGGAAAACTGAATGTAAAACCTACTATTAATAAATACTTTCTGCCTCCAGCTGTTCAGACTTCTTTCCTCAAAATACTCAGCTGGTGTTTAAATCTGAGTTTGAGAAATATAACTTGAGCACAGTAATACCAGTAATATCACAAAATAAAAGAAATAACCATATAATAACATAATTCTTAGTATGTTTTCTACATTATAATGTTTGGGCACTAGCCTAACAAAATATTTCTGGTGCTTTAATTTTTCTCCTATGTATTCTTATTTTTTCTTCATCCCGTATATTCCTTACCTTTTAGATGTTTACATGTTTCTTAGTTTGATTGTATTAAATCAGCATAAGTTGGGATTAAACTTGTGGAATTCCCCTGTGCTATGAGTATGGTAATATAGAACTTTCGTACTAAAACTACTTGCATAATAAACAGTGTGAATAAGTACATTAATTAAAAAGTCATTTTTTCCTTGGAGAAGTCACAACAAGGAAAAGAATGACCTTCAGCAAACAAATCCACTACAATTCCCTTCTCCTAGACCAATTCCTTACTTAGGAAAGCATCAATGAAGGGTTATTATACAATGGAAAGTGATTAATGTTGTCTGTAAATTTCTATACAATTCACATGATACATCTTACTAAAATATTTCTGAAACTAAAGCTTATTTTACCCCAGGGAAGACACTGCTGTAAAAAGTTTAATGAGTAGCTGTGGGTATAAGAAACCTTACCAAACAACCCTTGGTACAAAATAAATAGTGTAAATTATGCAGTTTGAAGTGAAAAAATGTTTCCTATGGTAAGGTTATAATGAAATTGTGGGCCACCTCATTAAGAAAGCTCTGTATATGTATCCAACCATCTTTAACTACAGGGTATTTTGAGAGTAGTGGTCCTTCTCAACTAGAGCATGGAGAGAATCTGTGAATGAAATCTTAAAACAAACTCGGATCAAAAGATGGCAAAAAAAAAAGATTAGCTTCATAACAAGGGCAATAAAAATGAATTTGAACTAGGTGATTTTGAAGGCAGTAGGTAGTAGTCCCTCAGAAGACATTAGCCTTGGAAGCTTTTCTTTTTAATCTTCAAATCTAGGGAAAGGGAGCAGGAAGAGAAAGCATAAAGAAGAAAAAAGAAGATATTGATAGCTACCACAGCTGACACCAACAGGAGGGGGGGCTGAAGAAGGGCAGTAGAGTCCATCAGCTTTCCAGTGGACTTAGACACCCTTGGGCTTCAGGTGCTTTTAAAGGTGGTGGAAGTGAAAGCAAACAAACAGTGTGGGGTTATTGCCATTCTGTTCAGCCAGGGGCAGCGCTGCATCTGCTCCCATCACTTCGGATAATGCTTTAAAGAAATCCTATGGGTTTCAGTTATTATTTTTACCGTCAGCAGCATGCAGTCATAACGTGCAGCAGTAAATGAGGACCGAAGGAAAATGTTCTGGCTACTGGATATTGGAGAATAACAGAGAATTTCCCTGGGCTGGAGTACAATTTTTAAAGCCTCCATTCTGTGAATTTATGGATGGGAACAAGATTAATGAGCAAATATTAAATAAGTAGAGTTTGACTGTGTGCTCCCTGATGAAACAGTTTACAACAGAAATCAGCTACTTTCATGTATATTAATTCCTTAATCTCCTTGTTTTGCTGCAGTCCCTGCAAGTATAAAACTTGCCTCTCGCTACGGCAAGGTTTAGATTAGCTAAAACCAAAACAGATCCTCAGGCACCAGGGCTTCAAATACCTAGTTTTGTTGAGCAGACCCTTGCTCAGGTCCATTCCTCAGAGTACAACAACATTTATGTTGCTAAGCCTGCAGAGAACCCTGCCTCGCTAAATGATGTTTACAACTGCTTGAATTTAACAGATTTTTTTTCTATAAATGGCTCAGGGACAGAAGTAGGAAACTTCTGAAATTTTCAAACCATAACGCTTAGAAATACAACAAGAACAGATAAAACAAATGAAAGAATTTTTAAAACTTAAAAAAAAAAAAACAAAAAAAAACCAAAAAAGGCTTAAATAGTCACAAATACGTTGCTTTAATGACAAAGAAGAGCTCTGGTGGCTTGGAGGTTAGCCTTTAATTATATCCACATCAATTGAGTTCCTATGTCTAGAAGCACCCAGCCTATACATTCCAGAATTACAAGAAAATCTGTTTTGATTTGGGAACCTTTGTAAGACTTAAAACTGACTTCACGCACACCCCCTGGTATTTTACCAGCCTTTGTATTGGCACTGAGTCCTACGAGGCAGTAAAGAGGAGTGGAATTTTTCATTTCGGCTCCAATGTTTGGAAAGGCACTTGAGTGCTCGTAACTCCAGATGAAGTGAAAGGAACATGGAGATCTTTAACACCCATAAAAGCCCGGCGCAGAGAAGCACTTATAATAGCTGATGGCTGCGAGGATGGAAGAGGGGAGCGCTGTCATTCCGACCCTACAACTGCAAGTAGGTTTAGAGCCAGAGGTGAGCAGGAAATATATTTTCCCTGTTCTGTATCACTGGTATTTCAAAACATTACTCTCTTTCCATCAGGCTAAATGTTAAGGTCGTGTGGGGATATAGTGTTTTAAGAGACAGGAGGAGGCAGATCTGGTTGAAGACTGCTTGTACGTTCAGCGGAGGTGTGGGAACCAGCGTCCCACCGCCTCTCCCTGCCTGGATCGCAGCAAAAACCAGGACAGTCCCTCCTCTCCTGCATAAACGTTCTTAGCAATGGCTAGAGGATGAGGAAAAAACCCACAAAAGCAACCCGATAAAAACATAACATTCTCAACCCAGATATATCATCTCTCCCTTTTCCAGAGAAAGCATTTGTGCTTTTGTAGGCGATATTTTGGTTTCTTTACAGCATCACACTTTTGAAGAATGAAACCCTGAATTTCGCTCACATTTATGATGTCAGCTCTTTCTATTTATTACACGTTTGCCATCATGTTCTTTACCTTTATTCCTCTTTTTACTAATGAATGTTAATAATTGCACCAGAGTAACCTGTACTAAATGTCAAGTGTTACTCTACAGAGTCAGCAAGGTTAATCCACATTGTCTGGGATCATTGAAATAAAGATAACAGGTACTTTTCTAGCACCTAATCTTCCATGAAACAAAGAGCAATAATAAGAACAAATTGAAATCCTTGGCATGCCTGAGGTATTCCTCTTTGCTGACAACATGTAGAGTACATTGCTCTAAGAAGATGCTCAGAAGCCACGCATCTCAGCAGTGTCACTCCTCTCCAAAATGGTATCAGAGCTGTCAGGTCATTTTGGATCCCAGTCGGCCTTAATACATCAGTCACGTTGTGTTCCTGTAACTCTTTGCTATTTAATCATTATTTAAAAGAAAGGAACATAACATTGCAGACATTTGCGGGTTTGCTTTCCTCCCCCCTCATTTTTACTGTCCTGTGAGCAGCCAGCTCCTGAAAAGATCAAATGATTATGGAGAGGATAGAGTTCTGGGGATTCTGCTTCTCTGAAAATAAATTACATTTACTATAATTCCTGTGCTGAACAAAACACTGAATCGGCAAAATGGAAGCGGATTCAATCAAACTGACCCCCTTTTGTCTGTTCTTTCACTGAACTTTAGTTATTTAAAAAACTCCAAGCACCTACACTTTTTTTTTTTCCAGTGAAGCAGAAAAAAGTTTAAGAAGTAATACTATTTTTAAAAGGCCAGCAAAGATAACCTTAGTGGATCTGAGCATATCATCACTCAGCCTGCAAGATGGTCTAGATAATACATCTAGATAATTCTTTTAGTTGTTTCTGTTCCTTGATCTTCCCATGAGCATACCTGAGAACTCCACGACTCTGCTCCAAAATAAACCTCAATCACCGTACACTTTCACACAACAGTATTTTCTTAGCAGCACTTTTGATGACTGTGTCAAGAGGCATTTCCCCCCTCCTCCCTTCAAGCTGACATTGATCCAAATGGCCAAGATTCACAGGTGTTGAGCTTCAGCTGTGAAGCATTTGATCTGCCCACCCACAAAGAATTTCCCTGGAAACCTGCAGCAATTGCAGCAGTTCTCCGGCTTGCTATTGAGTGTAGCAGCCACTCGTGGTCACTTCACGATGACAAAGCCACAAAGGAATCCTCAGACATGTCTAGATTACCTTATAGCACCTATTGTAAATTAAATAGCCCCCCTTTTTAGTCCATTCAATTGCTTCAAGCTCCTGGCTCTGTTACAGCCTGAATAAAGCTAGTTGGAGCTAGTTTGTATTTCAAATAGAGTTTTAAAGATATCTGCGCCACACTAAGTAGAGTAATTCATGGGGACGTTTGAAAGAGAATTTACTACCAAAAAAAAAAATCTCACTTTTGTTAATTCCCACTGAGGGACGGAATCAAAATTGTTGACTTAACAGGCTGCATCTGCTGCACAATTGGGTGCCTTTGCATGTGTCAGTCTTGGTGAGCGGCGGAGCACAGAAATAGGTTGGAATTCGTAATTGCGACCTTCAATCACAAAGCCAATAGGTATGTGATGCTACTGCAAGGATTATCAGCGCGGGCATGCAACACTTGGTTGGTTCAGGCAGGTGGCACAAAAATAAACAAGACCTTTCCCTTAGGCTTTCTCATTATTGCTCCTCTCAATTCACGCAGACCCTGACTTCTCATTCCCCAGTGGTTTACTCTGCAGTTAAGACCTGTGCTTTGTTTTAACTTAGTAGGGACTAAATGAGACTCCTCTGTTTCTTCTGTGTTCTTACCTCGAGAGCCCCAGCCTGAACTTAACCTAGATGTGCCTCTCTTACTGGTGAGAAACGACCACCCCCCTTCCCTCTGAGACTGGGAAGCGGACTGTGCCTCAGGTCTGGTAGGGAACAAGGGTTGGCCAATCATTATGCCAACTCCTGAGGTTTCCCTGTTTTCTGCAGGTTTTCCCAGAATCCAGTTGTTCAGAAAATGCCGACAGGAGCTGCAGGAATACATACAGCATGTCGATATTTTGCCGAACCAACTTGTGCACACCGCTTTCAGTTTGCTACGTGATGTTCACAACAGTGAGTATTTACATATTGCAATAACTGGCTATATCTTGCAGGTGAAAATAATACATCATTTGAGTTTCTAATATCTAATGGAATTCCATTTCAAGCTAGAAAAACATGGAACCCTTTCTTCTCATAAATGTTGAAGTACAGCTTTTCCTGCTCCACAATATACATGAGAAACCTGCCAAAAAAACAGTAATGAAGAGATTTAATAAATCACCATTAAGCTATCAGATGCAATGCACATTGCTATTCATTTTTCAATCCTAAAACATGAAAATTATCTTCCTCTGCAGTAAGACCATTGTAATGTTTCAACACCTCTTTAAAATGCTTAATGAGCTAGGAGGATTTGTCTTTTATAACCAAACATGTAGAAAGCTTCTCTCCCAACTGTTAATATTCTGTTACAGAAAGCTAGTTGTATAAAATATGTTTAAAAACATCTGAATGGTAGATGGAGTTCATTTATCCATCTGCCAGCGATACGTAGGGTCCATAGATTTTGCTTATAATAGTTGCCAGCATGTATAAAAAGCTGATCTGTTCACACACTAATGGTGGTTAGAATGGGAATCATAATTTCAGTCATTTTTGAGAGAAACTTTTCCTCTTCCCCCCTTTTTCTCTGTATAAGCAGACTACAGCATGGAGTTTACTTAATATTAACAAATGAATAAGCTGAGAGTTTACCTAAGAGATCAGATAGAGGTGGAGGGTAAAAGGCATGTTGCATCCTTTCTAAAGACTTACTTCTCATCTGTTCCTTAGAAATTTCTTTTACTCTCTATAATGTCCTCAAGAGAAAATGGTTGCAATGAAAACACCACTGCTGTATTAAAAGCAGCAAGTCCTCAAACCCTTTTGTGTAGGGGCTCGTTTGATTTCTCTAGCCAGTGTTGTGTGTGTACATTTTGGCAGAAATACTTCTTGTTGAAAGATTCACACATTAGGTGAGCCGAGACATCAGACATCTCACATTCTGGTGCTTTCCTACCTCAAAGAAGTCATCCTGCAGGCCAAACCTCACATTGATATTCACAGTATTTTAAAGGTCAAAAACAAGCAGGGAAGAAAAAGTCAAAAAACAATTCAGAACTTGTTTACACACGAGAGAGAAAGCAGAAGTAGGAAGGCAGCACAATTTCTTTACCTTTACAGGTCACCTTTTTTAATTTGATGTGCTGTATACCATCAAAATCAGAGTGTTGCCAAGGTTAACAGTGTATCAGTCAAATTGCATTCAAGAATATTTTAAAATACAGTTTGTGTTAATAAATGAAGTCTGAAATGATTACCTTCTCACTATATCCAATGTTTGTTTTATTCAGAAGCAAAACGGGAACATTTCATGAATAGCAAGTGGTACTCGGGTAAGCTAATGACTGGCATAAGAGGAAACTCAAAGGTTATAAAGCTCTAATGTTAAAGTACAGTGGTGAAAGGAGAACTACAAAAAAATTCAGACATCTGGATTTGAGGCTTACTGAAATTGGACTAGTTCTACACAAAAGACAGCTTTTTACGTTTCTTTATTTTCAAATGATGAATTTTTTGTCAAGTAAGAAAATTTGAACATCCGAAAATACACATACCATTACAATTATCAAGATTTATTTAGAGCAATTTTATAACTACTGTATTCATAAAAAGGTAGTGTCCTGTGTCAACTAAACACATTTTATTGCATTGTTATTAGCCTACCATCTGAAATGAAATTTAATAGTTTTTGAGTATATATTACTTTAAAACTGTAACCCGAAAGATGCACGTTCTTTCCTCTGGGATGTCTGAAATGGCGACTTCAACAGCGCAGAAATTTACGTTGTTTCTTAGACTCTTCTTTTTTGAAGACTGTACCTCCGTACTGAAGGTACCATTCATCCACAGTTCTGCTGATTATTGTTGGGTTTTGCACCTGAGTAGTTTTACAAGAAAGCAGCAGCAGGGAAGAAAAAAAAAAATAAATCTGTGATGTGGTCACTCCTGATTACTTACTTATATGCCCAAATTTTCAAGGACATGAGTGAAGGCTGAAAATCTGTGAAAACAGGCTGGCTGAAATCAGTAGAGAAAAGACACATTATTTTCCACGTAATCTTGTCGTTATCATGATGTACTTACTGCAAAGTACATTGACTCCCCTCAGATGTTACCAGAATATTCTCTAGCTACTTTGGCATCGCTTCCCCTCTCCTGCCATCACACTATTTTCCTGAGAAGTGCTAAGGGATCATAAAAGTGAAGTAACGGACTAACAAAACCTTAGGGCTGAGATTTCCTTCTAAATAAAATTCTGTTTGGAGATACAAGGTCAAAGGGAAAATGCCTAAAAGCTCCATTCATTTCGGCAGACTGGGAGATGTGGTGTTCTCAGGTTTCAGCAGAGTTGCTAGCAATGCTTAGCACACGGTTATTTTACAATATGTGTGTTGCCTAAGGCATTAAATGCGCCTTTGTTGAAGGGAAGAGAACCTCTAGCCCAACAATGCAGCCTACAGGGATCAACAGTCTCAAAGTGTTCTTAAGGTACCTCTCATATTGTATAAGGCAACTAATCCAAGAACAAAAGCTTTTCAGAATAACTTTCCAATGTGGAATAACTTTTGGCATTGACTTCTCTTTGTCCAGGGTTTCAGCTTCACTCCAGAATTAGTCTGGCTGGTAAAATGCTGGAGGATGCTCAGATCAAGTTTTCATTAAAGAAGAAACAAATCCTGCATCTAATATATTCCAAGTAGTGTATAATGTGCTGTGCTGCACCTTTAGACTCAAAGGAGGCAGAGTAGGGGAAGAGGAAAATAAAGAAGAAAAGGAAAAAAATAGAACCTAGGCTAGCTGTGACTTAAAATGAGAAAAATTCATTCAAGACAATCAAGAAACAGATTTCAAGGGGTGAAAATACACCTGCAGCATCTTACAGCACAGTAGATAATGGGAACGACAAATGTGAGTTTGGATGCTCCAAAGCAAGATGAAAGAGGGAGGAGTTAGATAAGTACAGCTACTCGCTGTTAGAAGGAACAGTGCTTACTCCTTGTCCCTAGCAGGCTACTGGGAAAGAAAATCCGAAGCACTCAGTCAAGCTGGCAGTCTGATTTCTCAGTTTGGCACTGCCTGTTCCACTGGCCAGTCCAGCTCTCCCTTGGCCATTCTGCGGTGGGGCAGTGTGGACATCACAACTGAGGGAACGGGACCAACTCTGTCTTACTATCAGACCAAGTCAAATGTTCTCAGAGGCATTTAGGTCCCAGTAACGAGGAAGCTAAATAAGATGTCTCTCAAGTAATGGCATTACAAGCATGTAACCTTCTCAGATGCGGAGAAAATGGTACCTCTTGCAGTTTGCTTGGCCAGTGGCTTCATTCAGTTGTGCTCATCTGCTGCTGGTTGTTTCTTTTTCCTTCTCTAATAAGCAGAGTCAACAGGTAAATATAGTCGCAGTCAGAATTCATCGTGGTTGTCTGCAGATTTTAAGAACATATGTGTTACTCATGTTACTTTCTGTTTCGTTTTTTGTTTTAACATCGCTCTCCAGTCTGCTTTCAGATTCCCATCGCTCAGGGCATGTGGTTAATAGGGTGTTATCTTCTCTGCTCATTAATAAGGACGTAAATTAAAATTATTCCTAATGTTACTCTCTGCCACATTAAAATTAACACCTGGAGCTTGATCCTCAGCAGCTAAGCAATGAGAAGACCTCAAAGTCTTTGCATGCCAGTGGTTGGCTCTAACCAGTATTTAGGTTTTGTAACAGGTGCCCTTATCCTCATTTCCCATTGAAACAAAGTTGAAAGGGTCACCCTGCGCAGAACGTTCAGTAGTAGAGTCAGAAGTTTCTGATGGAGTTTCTCCAGAAGAACTGAAAGGACATCGGCACACGCGCCGCTATGGATGTGAAACCAAGAACCAAGTATTAATGTGTGAAGTGTCATGAAGGAAAAGCGTGGCATGAACCAGGGTACTTCTGCACAGATCTGTCAGAAAGCTTCTAACAATGTGTGAACTGGAGTCGGTAGGAATTACCAGACCTGCTCTGATACTCCTGGTCCAGCCTCGTGCCCTATTTGTTTTTCTGCATTTACTTTAGAAGGCAGTGAAGACCACATCTCAATTTTCTGCTGTCTACATTTGAGTCTGAACACTTGGAAGAATGGAACAGAAACACAAAGATAGATTTAATAAAATTTTCTACTTTACCTAGCATTTCTAGTTTGATTGGAGATGGAACTGTGGTGGGCTGAGTCCACACCCAAAGTAAGGTGATATTAACTCTGCACATCAAAGGACTGATCTCTGTACATATTCTGGTGTTCCATTTGTTCATTTTTCTTTTTTGGCATGCCATGCTGTAACCTTCCTCCTAAACAGAATACTACCTTGGTTCGGGAAGGAATTTTTCTTCTGATGACCTTGGGAGGGAATCCTAAAGGAATTTTTTAAATGATTTTTGTCATTCTTATGACACAGGGAGCAGGCTAGGCTTTCTAGGATCATTTGGGGATTTCATTAAACAAGCTCGACTTTTATTACGCCCTTCAGCTCTCTTGTGGCTCATCGTCCCAGTAACAAACCCACAACTCTAGGTCTACTATTGTTATAGGATTGTGGAAATGTTTTTGGTTTATGATGAGTGGCTAAGACAGGCTGTGGGCCCATATATTTGTTGAACAGATGAGGAGTGAAGGCAGGGTCTGAGGACTCATCTCTGCAACACTAATCTACATGTCTGTCTGTCTCATTTCTCACTCATGATTCGGCTTCTGAAAGATAAAAACTTGCTTCTCTTATTTCATCTTAATGCACCCAGTTCTACCTTACTTGCCCTTGAATGGCTTCAGTCTGTCAAGTGCATAGACCCCAGTTGGACAACAGACACTTAGAACTTTAAAAGGCATAAAGACTAGAGTTTAAAGTTGTGATATGAAGTCAAGCAAGCAAATCAAGGATTTTGTAGGTAGCGGGCAGGAAAGGGAATGACTTCCTAAACTTAAGAGTAGGTGATCAATAACCAGAGACCTTTAATCTGCTTGAGCTCCACTCTTCAGAAAATCCCAGGAGGTAAAAAGCATTGCTTGTGGCATGAAGGTAAGTTCACAAGCAGAAAAAGCGAGACAGAGAAAGAGATGCCCCCTTCCTTCATCTCGCAAGCCAGCTGATGGTGATGAGAAATACATGTTCTGATTTACCACCTACGTGGCAAATCCCAGCTCTTCTGCTAATTCCATTAAATTTCTGTCTACCACCAGACAGGTATGATTTTATTGCTATATCATTTGCACAGAAAGAAAAAGGGACTGCTGTTCAAGCAACCTGGATGCTTTCTTTGAAAAAATGTTACTTGATGCAATATCACATGGCTGATTACTGCATTGATCTGTTGAAAGGTGATATAATTTGAGAATGTCTGAATCATCATTAATTATACTACAAAACTATATAAAAGCATTTACATTTTTAAAAAAGAGATTTATTAGAATTTTCTCGTGTTTTCAAAAATTTACCATGGGTTTCCCTTTTCTCCCCTCAGTCTTAAAGTTTTCAGTTTTCCGAAATGTGTCTGTGGTTGAGGAGTATAAATTATTTCAGGCTGTAAGAAGTGTATTAAAAAAAGTGTACCTCCTTGTGAACATTTCTGAGACTTTTACGAAGTGAAGTACGTGGGGATAATAAATAATACGAGTCTTCATTTTCTTGCAAACTGTTTTGGTCGTGGAATCTAACTGCTTAGTTAAATTTCACAAGCATGTTGCAGGAAGTCAAATGGTTTTAGTCCATAAAGTTTACAAAACCTACTGCCTGTGGTTCTGTAATCATATTTATCCTTCAGCAAAATGATTTATCTCCTGGTGTTTAACTGAACAGAATATTGTCTTTTATGATTTTCTCCCCTTGATATATGCTTTGTCCGTGTATTGTTTTCAGAATTCTAATAAGAATTTCATGAATTTCACAAGTGTGGATATTCATCTATTTGCAAATTATACGTCTACATCATCTTTCACATCCTGTCTTTGTGCAGAAGAAACTTCACTGGTTTCTGGGGGAAACTGGGTTATGATTTATACTATAACTATAAGCGAGCTTACTTTCTTGAAATCTGTTGCACTTCATGAAAGCACAGCCAAAATCAAAGATGTCTGTGAACCAGTTTAATTTTCACTGAACAGAGTTTTTAAGCATTCTCTCATACCCTGCCATTTCCTTTACCTTTTTCTATGGTAAAAAAAACCCCAAAACACAGTCCAAAAAGTTTGAGAGGTAGATGTGTATGTGTGTGGGGGGAATGTATGCATTTCCAACATTTTATTACTCTTATTTTTATTTTCTAACATGGCTTGATCAGCATAGACATATCCTCAAGGATCCTCTGTTAACACAGAGTTCCAGAGTCAGAGGCAGGAGGAGTTATAGGACCTCCTTGCGTAAGGCCTTGGATAGCTGGATGGGCAATTCTTCATCTTCCTTCCAGTGTAGGACTTTGAAGGGCAGTATCAAGCAGCCTATCTTGAAGCATTACTTGAAGATTTCCTTGTGTATCAGCTCTCTCAAAAACCTTTTGCATTACAGTATTTGTGTTCCCCATAGAATATATGTGATTAAATGTACTGCAGTATATATCTATATACTTTCTTATATATATATATAAGTTATATTGGTGATCTCAAAGATCCCTTCCAACCCTGAAAATTTTATGAATCTATACATACTTGTTATCTTTTCCATATGCCTCCCAAGCTGAATTTTCATACTGTCACTATTTGGGAATCTTATGCTAATGCTTGGTGAGTTTACATTAACTGGGGCTGGAATGAAGAGACAATCCAACACCTTCAGTCTGGAACTCAAATAAGATTTCCAGAGTCTTTATTGGTTCTTTAAAAACAGGAACTTACAATTTTATCACTATTTGAGTAGGCTTCTCTCTGCTTATTGTCACTTTTTCTTGTTTTGTTTGACTACTACCAATATCTTTAAATGTAGTTTCGAATTGCAGAAGATCAGACACATGCTGGGAAAAATGCTTTTCCTCACTAACATCTGTATGAGATACAGGTAATTGCTTCCTTTAACAGCTATCAACGTTGTGTAATAGGTATTCACCTCTACCCTCGCCAATGCCCCTATCGACCTCTCCTACTCAATTACAAAACAAAGAATGGAAGCCTTTTCAGTCTTTCCTCTGGAATTAATTTGCATATATTATGTTTTAAATCTGTATTTTTTCAGGATACTTGTGCACTTGCAGCTCAAGTAACAATTTCCAAGATGGAGCTCTGTAACAATTTCCAAGATGGAGCTACCCCCTTAAATAAAACTACTGGTGATCCTATCAGCAGAATGACAACACGCGTGTTATAAACTCTTTGAGAAATAAACCATTCCATCTCAGTGTATGGCATCTGGCTGCATAGCTCTGTAATACGTAAATGATTATACAGAATAAGTATACTTGAGCAAACAGAGGTATGTTTGTAAATCCATTGAAACTTGGGCTGGCTGGAAGCAGGTTCATTGACTATTTAACAAATATTCACCAACTTTGTAGGTCTGGAATTTTTCTTAGACTACTGTCAAGGCTCATTAAAACCACAAATTCTTGGTTTCTCTGCATGGAATCGTTTTTGATTTATTTTTTTTATTTTTTTTTTACAAAACAATCTCTAACAACCTTTATAATATTCCAGGGACTAACCTAAGTCCTTTGCAATAAAAAGATTATACCAGCAAATATGAAACAGTAAAATTTCCTGGGCTTCCTGGTTCCATTTGGATTAGATGAAATGAGGAAAAAACCCAGCAAGCTCTTCACAGTGTAAGTTAGTAATTGTAACTATGAATTAAATAACATACAATTAATTATAAAAAATAATAGTTTAAATGCTATAAAGATTAAGCATTACTGTTTCACACTCAATGTTTATTTCTACTGGAACAGAGATTTGGGTTAATTATGAATGGTAATATTCATTCCTTCAAAGGAAGAAGGGCAAAGTACAAGGACCATTGAACATTACATTTTTCCAATGTTACTTAATTATAAGAACACCTGTGCTGAATGACTTTCAGCTGATCTATTTGCAGAGTGTTTAATAGTCCTTAAAATTCCTCATTTCTTAACAGTAATGGGCCAGCAATGTTTGCAGGTTAAGTTGTGTAAGAAATATATTGGCAGAAACTGCTCAAAATTCTTATTTTCCTACATTATATCTAACCTGTGGTTTCTAGTAGGGTGTTTACTTGAGATCTGTGCCAATGAGTACATTAAATATTAGTGGATATTCCCAGTTATTTTTGTTAAGGGTGACGTGTTTTGTCTTTGCTACAAGGAACTCATTCTAAGGTAAAAACCCAGTGACTCACCTAATCAGCTCAGAGAAGTTATTTGCATGCCAAAAATCTTGCATGCTTCTAAAATGGAAAGTATTCCTCCCCTTCTCCCTCTCTCACTCCCTCTTGCTGTCTTTTTTTGGTCTTTTTTTCATTTTTTTTTCCTTAATACATGATATCCCTCAGTATACTGAGCAGATTTAAACGTCTTCCATATCAAACACAGTATTTATTGCTAAAGAAACTGGAAATAATTATTTCTGGATGCTGAGTATTTAAGGGCAATAAAAAAAAAAAAATTAAAAATCCTTTTTTTTTCACACCCCAAACCTTAGCAGTGAGTGATCGTTACAAAACCAGACATAAATGTTTATAGTAGCTGGGGAAGACTCAGGCAGACAAATGCAAATGGCTATTAATCTTCTTTTCATTGCTTGTGTCTGTTTTGTTCCTCTGAAGTTAAGTAGGAAACTAGCTCTAGCACTTAATTCGATGAAAGTCAGGGGGAGAAAAGGAGTCAAGAAATGCTTTTAGGTGTTGTGCTGCCTAATTTCCCCCAAAATCTTTTTTGTTTTGGAGAACCGTGCAGTTTATGCAGCAGAGAACATCTGTGGAGGGCTTTTGGTGTGTTCTTTTGGTGTGTGTGTGTGTGAGAGGGTAGTTAAGACTCGCTGCAGCTCAGAGAGATGTTGTACGTTTGGAGCCAAGATTATTGCAGAAGTTTCTGCAACCTGCATTGTAGAAAAGGGATCATAATTATCTGATCATAATGGATTGTGGCTGCCCCATCCCTGGAAGTGTTGAAGGCCAGGCTGGATGGGGCTTTGAGAAACCTGCTCTGGTGGGAGGTGTCTCTGCCCGTGGAAGGGGGGTTGGAACTCGCTGATCCTCGAGGTCTCTTCCAACTCTAACCATTCTGTGATTCTATAATAATCCATCCAGAATTTAATCTATATTAATTTAAACCCTCTGTTTTCCTCTCAGTCTAGAATCTCCCTGACTGCTACTGGAAGCATCTGTGAACCTCCTTTGGCCATGTGGCTGTCTCCCAGCCTGTTTCTACTCATAAGCTCTTTCCTTCAGTGGTTTTATGAAATGCTGGATGATGTGGTTTTCCCTGTCTGGAAAACCGTTGTTTGTCTATTTGGATCAGAGTATTCTCATGTGAGGGAAAGGCCCCAGAAACAATCTTTGTGCTTTAGTTATAGGAAGTTATATATGTTCCTTTGCCTTTTCTGTTGGGCTGCATTTTAAGAGTTCGCCTCAGAAACAGGGCAATGATGCATCTGTATAAAAACAACTATTGAAGATGAGTATTAAAATGTGCTAATAAAAAAGTCCAACTATATAAGGTCATATTAATTAAATGTTTAGAAGATTTTTTAGGTTCATCTGCTTTAAAGAAGAAAGTGTGTAGACCTACATTCCAAATTAGTAACTCCTAATCTGGTGCTCAGCGTTGCTCAGTTTCTAAGACAGGCTGGACCATGACCAGATTTCATATGCCCACAGACACCCTTCCTATGAAACACAAAAAAAAGGTAAGGTCTTCCCTGAGCATTTCTAGTGTAGGTTATAGGGCAACAAAAAAAATCCAAACTGGATTTTTAACACAAATCGTACTGTATTTATCATGTAGGCAGAGCTTCTGGGAACCCACACCACTTCAGTGCAGATCTTCACCATGCCTTGTAAATGCTCACAGACACACAGTGTGGATAACGGTTGTAATTTCAGGTGTCTTCAGTAGGCGTGAGCCTGTAAGGACTTTCTTGGTTTAGACAGTATACATAAATATTGTATACGCTTTAGAACAACTTAGATTCCCTTTGGTATGCATATCTGTATGGATATATCTGATTATTGGCTCATAATTCTTAAAACTCCAGACAAGGCACTTGGAAAGAGAGTATCATCTTCAAGTGTGAGAAGGTCCAACTTGTCAGATGCTAGACATTGCTCTGCACTGCAGCAAGTGGTTTTACATGTTCCAAATACAGACCCATTCTCACTAAAGGGCTCAGGGGCTGATTTCCAAGAATTCAGGCTGGCAAAGAACTGAATCATGAAAACTATGTAGAAAACTGTGTAGACAACCCTGTGTATCAGGCTTACCTTGAGTTTTTCCTCCTCTTTCTCTCCTCTCTATATGACTGTTTTAGTCGTGGAAGAGAGAGACTGGTGCTATCCACACTGAGCAGGCTGGACTGGCCCTGAAGGTATCCCTTGACATTGATGTGAAAAAGCAGCAGGGATCTCGGAAGAAGTGAGAGAGGTGGGAACTTCCTATGAAATAATTCTTTGACCTGAGACTGAAATGGCTGTGAGACACTGTGGCTGGGAACAGGTGAGGAAGAGGAAGAAAGGGATTTTATTTGAAACATAGGTATTAATGTTGGCTCAAAGATGTTAGGAGTAAGCCAGTTACTGAATAAAGGGTCTATTGTTTCAAAAGTCCATTATGAGCAAAGGCAGAAGGGACTGAATGTGGTGGGGAGGCTCATCTGATCCACGCAGTTTGGAATATATGTTGGGAAAACGTCTTAAGATGAAGCAATTTCTTTGGAAGAATCATTGTGCTTCTCTTGTTATTTTTATTGTAATTACTTTCAGAATCAGAAAAAAATCTGAATCCAGAAAGACATGTCAAGAATAAATTGCGAGGGAGGAGCTGTGCAGTTTTAGAACTTAGCACCTCTATTTGGCTTCTGCTGACAACGTGTCTGGCAAAGAAAGGCAGGCGGAATTGAAAAGAAGGATGCGACTCTTAGGTGCACAGGACTTTAACTGAATGGGGGAGTAAAGGCAGTCTTACGGGTCATTTATTTTTTCCTGACTGCCAATCAGAAAGGTCTTTCTTCATTTATTACAGAAAATGGCAGATTTTAGACATAAGCTTAATGCCCTGTTGTTAACAGCAAGCGTTTAGGATTGGAAGTGTCATTAAACCATGGGAGCAAACAATGGGTGGTGCTTTGTTGCATCATTATGTGCTCAGTGGTATTTTGGAGCCAATATTTCTTTAGATTTAGAAACAGACATTGCTTTGTAGTGGAATCCTTGGCAAAACAGAGTTTTTGAGGGTTCTACCTACTTTATTTCCAAGTAAACGTACCAATTTGAACATTTAGTGATCCACATTTCTGGAATGCAGAATTTCAAATATATTTAAGTTACTGATACACCAAACACTATACAAGTATGTATAGGTCGCTGATAAACATATCTACTGTTCTTGTTTCTGGTTTTATGCTGAGCAGAATGTCAGAAGGAAACATCCCATGCCTTGTGGCACCTTTCTGTAGTTGGACAGTACTAAATACAGACCAGAGTGCAAGTTTTTCAGTAGGCTCTCGCTTAATGAATCTGATTTTATCATTTCACTGCATGGGGGTAAGGGTGACTAATATTTATGTGTCTTCTATCAGTTCCTCCCACAAACTATTTAATTTCTTACATGCACAGGCTGAAAGTGAGTGGCCTCTTCTCTTGTGTATTTGAGCACACTGGTGTTCAGGTCTGGTTTGTTCATATTGCAGTAGAAGAACTATGTCAAGGATTTTGGAAGCAGCTGGGGACAAGCTGATTTGCAGATTACTCTTGAGTACTTCAAGACTGGAACTTTCTTATTTAATTACCTAAATTTCTCAAACCCCTCACTGAATAGTTGTATTTCATGTTCTTATGGCATAGCTGTAGCTCTTTCTATAGGTTGATATCCTTAGTTAAACGAAACATAGTTTTTCGTACAATATTTGGGAAATCTTTATTCCTCTTATTGTGCTTTGAGCAAGTGATATTCATGATAGCCTTACTCTTGTCTGTTGCTTACCGGGCCTCTTGCTGTAATAATTAATTTTAGAACTGTTATTTGCTTAGAATGAAATTTTTTTTTTTGTTTTGTTTTGTTTAACCTAACTGTAATTAGACAGCTTGTGTTCTTTCTAAAATTGTTGAAAGCCTCTGCTCATATGCTTTTTCCCCTTTACATACACTTCATGTCAAAATGTCACCTAAACAGATGTTCGTGCACTCCAGACCTTCAAAAACATGTGTATTTTCTACTCAAACAGCCTGATTGCTGGACTCAAACCAAATGGCAGTCTGAGAAATCAGCATGTTGGAAGCAGGGGGGGTGTTGAATGTGCACCACGTACATGTGCTATGTGTTTTTAAAGACACCTGCCAGACTACTGCAGATGAAAGAGCTATAAAGAATATTTGGCATCAACCAATACTTTTGGAATTTTTCCTCTTGTAGGTAGTGGAAAATATTCACTCTTTGTATAACGGTGGGATTTCTTTAGGTCAATATAGAGATAAAAAGTTCCATTTTTCCTTATCTCTTTTTTTTTTTTCCTCTTTTTTTCTCTATTGTGAGTGTTTACCTTCAGCTGATTTTCATTTCTTGCTTTGAGCTTGTCCAGTCATATTCCTAGGGCAAGTGGGACGTTCCATGAGGTGAGACCAATGGGGTAGTAATATTAATTGTCAACATTATCCACTCAACTAGGTACTGCTTTTCCTCTGGAAGATGCTTTTTTAAACACTTTCTTAATTAGACCATTTTCACACGGTTCCTATGAGGGAAAGCTGGTGATCATGCTGAATACCCTTTGGACGGGCACTTTTCCCAGGTGAAATTTTAACATGCCCATATGCTCAGGTCACGTTGAAGGCAACATAGTCACTGCAAGTTCCTTTACCTTGGTTCAATATGACTTATTTTTCAGTTTAACTACCACTACTTGTGGCAACATGTGGCCTTGTAGTCCTGTTGCTAACTTCAATTAAATATAATAGTCCATTCGCTTTCCTTCAGACTGATAACTGCCTCTGAGGTAATGCTGCCCATCATTCCCCATAAAGAATTCCTCCCGCTATAGTCATTCTCTTTTCCACATTTTTCACACTTGACTGGTGTTTTTGAACACTGCAAAGTGATATTTTATACTGTCATTTCTATCTCTTTTCCCAAATACTCTTTCTTCTCTTACTTTGCCTGGCGTCCAAAGCGTGCTTTCTACATGCTCTGACTTTAAGAAATGTTTCAGGCAGCATTTTGGATTCTTTGTCAGGTTTTTTCTTGTATGTCTTGGTCGTGGAGAAGTTTTGTTGTAAGCTTTATACTCCCTCCTATTTGGCCTATTTTTACTGCATTTGTTAGGCATAAACTGTGAGCTTTCCGTCCCTCAAATTCTGGGACTAACCTTGTAGCTTTGTCTCTGCAGTGGTGCTCTATCTCCCTTTCTTGAAGCTCCTCAAAAAATGCTGATCTTCAGAATTTATTTGCACTTCCTTCTGCTTTTCATCTTATTTTTGCTTCACCTCTTTGTTTAAAAATGCGTAAGTTGCATTTCCCCCTTTTATGCTGAGACTATCCCTATCAGAATTCTGTGTTGCAGAACACAGTAGCTGTTGGCTAAAACTAAAGATGTAAAACATGGAGGAAATCTTGGAAATGGCAGGGTTCCAGTTCTTTTCTTTTTCTAAATGCATATATCTGACAATTCAACTGGCCAAACCGAAGTAATGGGAAAAATAATAAAGAGAGAGACTTAGCCATTAAGTCTGTACCTCAGGGCAAGATGTTTTGGTTGACCTGGTCTCATCCTTAGTTACAGCTTTGTGGTGCAGTGCTCCCCTTAGGTATCTTTTTAAGATTTCCTAGTATTTTGTGTATGAATAGTTCCAGCAGGAAGAGTCATTTCTCCTTAGACTGGTATATTAGTGTCTATATAATATTATGTATTAGTATAGTCCCTGAAGACCCTGGCAGTTATCTTTGTTTTTAATTTTTCTCAGCAGAGATCTCCTGTTTTGTGTCTATTGGAAGTGTTGATGCATAGCCCATTGCTCTTTCAGGTGTTACACTATAAACCTTAGCTTGTCTCTGTACCGTATTCTTGAAAGAAAACACAGAATGTTCATTGGACTTTGTATAATGAAGGGTAGACTGAGCCCTCCTGTTCTCCCAACCACGTATTTTAAACTAGTGCCTTAGGAACACTTGCAATACTCTTTTGATTCTGTCTCAGATGATATTATATAATTTTTGTCTATTTGGATACAGATTCCACTGGAAAATCTGGAGGCAGAACTTCATCTGTAGCCAGTTTACGTGTTGCAGGTTTCTTATCTATATCTTCCACCCTCTCCCCATCTCAAACTCTCTTCTGTATTTCTTACACCACCAAGAGAGACACAAACAAAACCGCTTTGTTGCCTTGTAAGAATCATTTACCTAAGAAAAGAGCTTGATGATGTGGTGCCAGAGAAGAGTCAGAGCAAAAGTTTTTGATGCATCTCTTAAATAGACCTTCATTCCCCACCCCCCCCCCTTACAGTAATTTTAATTTCATACTAGTTCTACAGCAAGATATATTGAATGAGAAAAATTTCCTACCTGAAACCGTTCTCCATAAAATTCCTCAAGGCGATGCTGAATAGTGTTGTCAGATTTTAAACCAAAAGAACAGTGCCTCGTGCCAGGAAATGCTGGCCAGTTATGATGCCAAGTGAGGAAGGAAATGAGACTCTATAGAGTCTGTATCATTAAAGTATTATTTAAAACACTATTTGTGAGAGCTAATATAGTAATGAAAGAGAGAATAATGTGAATAGTCTCACGTCCCTTCAAACTCTGGGAACCCTGAATTGCGTCTCTAACCAGCCTGCAGCACATTGTGCAGACTCTGTCTGTAGAAAGGGTTACCCCATTTTGGTCATTTGAGCTATTATAAAATTTTCTTACAAAAAAACCCCCCAGTTCTATTCATCATCGCTGCTGTCAAACAGAGAGGATGTTCGTTTGAGAACTTCTCGCTGCACTTTTAGATAATGGCAAGGCGATGCAGGAGGTGTAATTGCTGGATCCAAGAGGGAATTGCCTGCAGGATCCTCTTCTACAATGAGCAGGCTGAGGTGCCCCCTGCAGACAAGGGGTTTGTGCAGCACAACACCGGCCCAAAGGCTAAACTCTACATGCAGCGCAGCACAACACTGCACAGCACAGATCTGGTCCTACTCAGGTTGTATGGATCACTGCCTCTTCCTCCTACAATGGTCTTCTGGTCAGGATCACTAAAACCCATTATTTTTAGAAACAGTGAAGAATTGTGTATGTTAGCTACCTTTCTTGGGAATAAAAAGGTGGAAGATAATACTGGTTTGGAAGACAAAATGTCCTTTCAGCCATTGAGTGGCTCCCTCCAGGTGAGGGTTGAAGCACAGAAAAGAAACAGTAAAAAGTCTTGGCCTCATCCCTTGCCTGTGGTGTTCTTGTTTGGTGAATAAAGGACTCGAGTCGTCACATTGTCAATCTGTCAGCTTCTCTGTGCACGAAGGAAGGATTTCAAAACTGGCTGAGCAGCGATGGGAGCACTTAAGAAGATCAGGTTCTTTTGAAAATCCCAGACTAAATTCAACTGATTCTGATGGATGTCAACATTTTCTCCCTGCTTTTATGAAATAAAAAAAAAAAAAAAAAGCAGAGCTTTCTTCCTTCATATTTTCCTCTTTGATGGAACAAAATATCACTGTTGTCTGTAAGCTTTTATTTTTGCCCAGCCCACAACTTCCTTAACTATTTTCACTGAGGGAAATTTACATCCTGAAATACGTCCATCTCAGAACTAGACATGCCTGACCTACTTTGATGATGTGTTTCAGCACGACAGCAATCATTTTAATGGTGCACTGCTGTAATATGTCTTCAGACTGAGTTAACAGTAGTTCATAAACTTGTTTCTCAATTACCATTATTCTGTGCTTTGGGTTTAAGAAACTGGTTTAAATATACTGTAGCTGGGTTATGATATGACTGTTAATAAAATACTAATATTTAGCTACGTAGCAACAGACCTCAAGTGCTTTACAGAAAAATCTAGGGATGGGAAGAGTCAGCCTGAGTTAAGGGAAAAAAAATCAATCCAAAATTTACCCCTTCCAAAAATTCGCTTTACTTTTTCCCTGGTGTCTGTTCAAATGGAATAGTTAAAGTTGAAAAGAACAAGTTGATTTGGACGTGGTTTGTTTTTTTTTTTTTTTTTTTTTTTTTTTTTCCCAAGTCACTTTTCTTAGAGGAATAGCTTGGGAAACAGATTGTGTCACTGTCACTATATAGTATCTGCACACGTTCCCAGACATCCTTTGGGGAAAGCTATTATAGGTAATAGGTGCAGCTTTTGAATGAAGATGTATTTGGCCAAATGCTGCCCTCAGCTATATCAGTGGAACTGCCAATACATCAAAACCCATGAAATGAATGATTTTCCAGTGGTATAACTGAGGGCAGGTTTTGTCCTACTGTATTGAAGTACTTAGGCAGATTAAGAAAAGCATGAGGACTTTTGATCTGCTTATGACCCCTAGTAAAAGCACATGGAGTCATCTGGCAGAATGAAGCTTTTCTGTAGAATATTTCTGCGATCTCAGTTACTTGATAGCTCTCCAGCTGATGTTTTAATTTGTGATGCTGTGTGCTACATTACCACGTTTCATACTGTATCATGTGCCCTCTTAACTTTTGGAGCTATTTTAATCTAGATTTTTTTTTTCCCCCTAAGAGGGTGCATTGAAAAACTACGGTGACTAATAATTACATGAAAAACTCTCCTGAGAGGTTTATGTTAAGTCATTAAAATTATTTTTGCTTTTTACATTATATTGGCATTTTAAATTTACAGAAACTTGGGGATGTTTATGGAAATGTCTACAAAAATAGTTTCTAATGTTCTGACAATCCATCACTAACTTCTTTTTTTTTTTTTCCTATTCAGCTTTCAATAATTCTCTTTCAAGAGTTAGATAGGAAGGTTTGGGTTGTGTTGAATCTTAAACTCTGAAGTAGAGTTCTTGTGCTGGACCGGTACTATATAGTCCAGAGCAGGACTTCAGTAATCCAAAACCATTATCAAAACTGCTGTCAGGAGTAATCAATTGAATACTCAAACAACTGCTTAAGTCATCCCTGAAATCCATGGAATCTGTGGAGAAGCTCTATTACCTGTGAACCACTGCTGGAAATCCTCTCTCTTCTTGTGTTGTCATAGAATCATGGAATGGTTAGAGTTGGAAGGGACCTTAAAGAATCACTTCTCTTGACCTGCTGGCTACTTCTTGTGATACAGCCCAGGCTTTCTAGGCTCCCAGAGCACATTGCCAGCTCCTGTTGAGCCTTTCATCCACTAACACTCCCAAAGTCCTTCTCCTCAGGGCTGCTTCCCAGCCATTCTCCATGCAGTTTGTATTTGTGCTTGGGATTGGCGATATGATTCTGTGGCACTTTGCCAAAAAGCCGTATAGAACAGAGAGCACTGATTTTCTCTTTCTTGCATCCCTTGCTATTATAGATTTCCATGATGCGTTTTGATGTGTATCAAAATATTTAACAAGGCTGATATTTAAAGTATTATTATTGGTGCCTGGGTAAACATCACTGGGATGAAGCAGGAATTAATGTAGCGTAGCTATTGTTTCAGGCTTTCTGCCTGCTTACTCAATCATATTTGCATACATCAGTCTTGCTTCTTGTTTTAAATCTTTTCATTGCATCGGAAGCAGGCGTGCTTCAATAAATCTAAACAAAGCTGCAAGGCTGCATCGGTAAAGGTTAACCTTACATAAACTCATATTGGTTTCTGTGCATGATGGGCAAACCACAAACTGTCCTCAGCTTGGGTTTGCTTCAGATATTTGGCCAAGTACAAGTTGGAGCCTGAAACCTAATGGAAAGAAAACAAATGAAAACTTTCCCGTGTGAACTCTTCCATTCAGCTTCTAGTCTCAGAGGCAAATAGGACAGCCGTAGCTTCCTTCGTGGTGTGAGGTTTTCTGGCATGCAAACTTTCAAACGTTGTGACAATTCAGAAGCTCAGTGAAGTATATCATTAAGTTTAAAGAATAGCTTCTCTGAGTATATGAGGAAATGTTTGGTTTTGCTGTTATCTTTCAAATGCATCAATGTCCTTCTAAAAAAAATCCTCTAGAAATTATCCTTGTTGTCAGCGATCCATTATCTGAAACTATGAGAATGTGTTTGGGTTTTCTTTCTTTGTTTGCCTATGTTTTTGTGGGTGTTTTTGTTTTTTTTTTAGGTTTTTTTTTTGTTTGTTAGTTTTTACAGTTAAAGAATTTAATAGATTTCTTAGCCTAAAGAGCCCCTTAGATTTAAAATTTCCTTGTAACTCTCCAATGAAATTCTGGAACGGAAATCTTTGCCTAAGTCACCTACTAAGCATGGTATATTTCCACATGACCTGCATAGAATTCATCAGCCTTTAGAAGTTATTTTCATATGAGTAAAGTTGCTGTAAAAAAAAGACTAGGAAAATATAGGACAGATCTAGGGACTTGATACTACTAATGCATGTAAGCATGTGTCGATCCAGGTGGATCTTTAGGGATGTACTTTAGGGATGCTTTCACAGCTTGGCTTATCTTTTTCAGTACAGATCAGTCTCCACTTTATGTTTTTAGAGTAAAAAAAAAAAAAGAAATTAAAAAATTCTTTGGCAAGAAATATTTGGATGCCATAGGATATTTTAAATCTGGCATCAATGGGTACTTTATCATTTCAGAATACAAACATCATATAGACTTCTGGCCCTATTTCTGGCTAGACCCCCTTTTTCTTCCCATTCCTCTCATCAATTTGCTTTGCTTAAACCCAAATTTTATTGTTTAAGGCCATAGTAACATGATCCAGACCGTGACATGAATAACGAAGTGACTTGATTTCTGTTCTTGGCTATGGTTGTGAAATATTTCTCTAGTCTATCTGTGAGTTTCAGGATTTTTTAAAAAATGAGCTATTTCTGTGTCTAGACAGTACCCAACCCAAAAGGCACTAATTCCAGTTGGGACCCATCCATCTTAGCACTCCAGAAAACCAAATGCAACCCCAACCGAAATAGTAAGATCTAAAAGAATGGCTTGTGCGAGCACTTCTTAGAAACGAGAGTATTCATGGCTCAAATTAATCTGAATAGTTTACCATTGGGAAAAACAATTCTGAGGTGTAGAACAATATCAGTTATGTATTGAAAGTGGGCAGGAAAGAACCCATTTCCAGAGAGAAATCAGCAGGTTCTACCAAGTTTATAAATTAATTTCTTTTTCCCCTGGAAGTTCTTTATAGCATCTACAAGCTCTAAATACCCACGAGCCTGTGATGTTCTCCTGTTTCTTAGCTGGAGCAAACATGGTAGTTTCTGCATTGCAGCAACCCTTATGTCATTAATTTTTCAGCTTTTATCAGCCTCTTTCACTTTCCTAAGACAAAATCTTTGCGTTTGAATGGTATGGACCCCCTGAGGAAATATTTGTTTGAGGGAGCCGGTCCGTTTCAGTTACTCCGCTGAAGAAGAAAGCGTTTGCTACAAGGACGAGATTCTATCTTAAAAATTCTTTTCATAAACAGACTTATACGTGCTGCGTGGTGTCTGTGCAGGAATTTATATTATTTGAGAAAGACGATCGGTAGCATAAATAGTATTCTGCATCATTAACAGCTATACATGCTTCCTTGTGATAATGCAGGAGTAGCAAAAAGCATTGTCCGCAGGGTGTTTAGGATACCTTTAATATTTGACAAAAGTTAACTTTACCTCAATTATTTCGGTAGATATCTCAACGTCTGCCCACTTCTTTCCTTCTGTCGGTTCCCCCTCCTGCTCCCAGTTGCAGGTGTTTATCTGCAGCAAGAGTTATCAGTCTGTGAGAATAACACAAAGCATCACTTCTGGTCCTACTTGGCCCTCCGGCGAGGACTGCACATGCACTACGAACTTAGGTGGGGTGCAAGGATGCTTAGTGCACTCAGAGACTTAGGCTGCTACAGTCTGGATATGTGCAAACTCTGTGGGCTTTTGTCACAGTCTGCAAATCAGTCAAAAAACACAGACTGTTTTTTCAGAGGAACAGCAGGCTGGATTTTAACAGCTGCTCCCAGGCAAGAACTCACAACCCTATTTTTAAATGGTTAAATAGCAGGACTTTAAAGGTACACTTCATCAAAATGTCAGATCTGAGATTTGACATTATAAAAATGTAATTTCCCCAGCCTAATTCTTTAAATGCCTATTCTGACTGTTTTTTCCCCAAAAGCAATAGCTTAAGGCAGGCATCCACCATAGATAACATCAGCTTAAGTAGCTGCATTTTGGGAAAGCTTTTTTATAAGCAACTGAAAATGGCTTCCTTCAGAGGGAAAAGATGAGCTCTCTGAGAGGGGGCAGGATGAACAACCTGCTTTTGAAAAAGAAATGACTTAATGAAGTACAAGGTGTGCTTAATAACTAATTACATCATTAGCACTTAGAACTCAGCTTAATCAGGATTCATACATATATCATGGCAAATGTTCTTTAATACAAGTAGATGGTTCAGAAAAAAAGCACTGTGTGAAGAGAGCAGTAAATAAATCATGTCAGAGTATGCTTTTTCATTTTTAGTCTACAAATATCCCCTATTTTTAATAAAAATCTTTACTGAGCTGGTATAGAAAGTAGAGTAAAAACTGCTGTCTGTAGCAGGACCGTAATTACTCTCATAGATTGTAAAGGGGGTTAACTGTTTGTTCTCATTAACCATTGTAGAAGCAAATGGTCCTTTGCTAATTAGCAGATACTGGCTTAAGAGAACAAGGCTGGACTGGGGCACTAAACAGCACGTGTCAGGTAAGCAGGGAAATTAAGAGAAAATATATGTTTGCTGATGGTAGAGGTGTTACTTGTCTGAAATTCTAAGCTCAAAACTAAAAGCGATGGAAGGGGATGTGTCTACATTTGCTTGGATTAATCAGTATTTCTGCAGAGGGAATCACCGAAATTGAAACTACTGCCTATATTGGCTCAGTGCATGGACTTTTCCATTTGGTCATGTCTAAGGACAGACGTGTCTTTTATATGCTAAATGTCAGGATGTGAAAGGAAAAATAGGAAAATTGTAGGTTTGACTAGGTTTCACCAAATTTCTTTCTAAAATAGCACGCAAAATAAAGTATAAGCAGTGTGTTTGCCTCAGACATATGAAATGGCATTAGTGTTCCATTATATATTGTCCACTGAATACAGGGCAAGGATTTGGGTATGAAAAACAGCTGTGCAATACTGTTAGAAGCTTTGCCATAATCCAAAACATAATGTATCAAGTTCTCTACCTTTATTTTTGTCTTCTACTATACAAGTGGTATAGAGTTAACTGCCAGAAACAGAAAGAATCATACAGGAGACTGCAGAAGGTTCTGAGATAGAATAATAGATATTGAAGTTAAGATATTAAGACAGAAAGGCAGGGTATATGCCAGTATGAGCAGGGAGGCAGATTGTATAGAATTAAAAAACAAAATGAAACAAAACCCCAGAAAGATAATTTCTCTGGTGTTGCTTATCAAGAAAAGCTGTATAATATGTTGTCTAATGCTGGTTGTGATAATAATGAGAGATGAAGTATAAACGTCCTCATGGCATAATGAAAGAGAAGGACTTTGGTTCTGTTATTCTTCGTCAGATGGATTCAGGTGAAGACAGTAGGAAAGAAATCAGTTGCTGTAGACTGCATCGTGGTCACCCCCCACTCATATTGTCCCAGGGCCCCAGATTTAATGGCCACGAGACTTCACTGCATGGGCATCCTGTCAGTCAAAGATGGGTCCTGCTGACACTGCTGAGGAGATGAAGCCCCGTAGCTGTGTGAGCACGAGCATTCATGTGTATTCCAGGTTCATGTGTATTCCAGGTGGCTGCAACTGGTGGAAGGCAAACATTAACGGCTGCTAATATTCTCGAGGCATTGCATGATACGCTTGCTGAGATGAAACACAGGCAGGGACTATTTCACCTCAGTTTTCTCTGAGGAATTGTAAATTAACCTCCTGAGATATTCAGTAACACACACGAGATGGGCTGTTTATCAGCCTGTTTCAGATGGGTTAGTGTAATGGTTTCTACAGAAATTTTCACTCCTTGTAATTTAAAATACGGGTCCTGAAGCACCAATATATGAGCTTCAGAGTAGCAGGCTTTAGGGAGAAAAGGAGTTTTGCCAGCCAGCAGAGGGAGGGGCAGAACCTCTCCTCAAGATGTAAGGTACAGCTAAATTAGGGGATTATATTTCTATCAGAATCTGATGGGAGCTGCTGGGATAAGAAGTAAGGAAGAGATGGGGATAGTGGGGCAGAAGGAAGGGAATTGTTGCCCTGGCTGTATCTAAGGAAAAGTTGAGAAGGCTTCTGTGTCCTTCATTAACTCGGTTTCCCCATTTAAGATTTTTTGGAAATTTCTTCCCCAGTCCTTTGCAGTCTTGTGCAGACAGAATAAGAACTAAGTCTGATGATTTGCCGTCTCACACATCAACCTTTCCTTTTTTACCAAACGCTTATCATCATTGGTTTTTATCATGACTGAGAAGAGATTACCCCTTGCCATCGTACTGATTGCTCTCTTTTCCGCACACAGGGAAGAGATTTGGTAAGTAGGAAGTTTCAGACAGGCGTTCACGGAAAGGATTTCAGCCCTTAATGGTGGCTGCGAGCGATTTTAGGCAGCAGGCAACTGCTGAGGTGAGAATGTACTGAGCTCCTACCTTCATATGAACCTTACGCGATGGGAGAAAAGCAGAGTACAAACAACATTCTGGCATTAAATTAAAAGATGGGTATGTTGGTAGCACATGCCTGGAATAATCAAATGAAAATGATGGTCTTTGAAAGTCCAGTTCAATGCACTACTGTAGTCTCAGCCAAGTCAGCAAAGATGTGGATTAATTCAGCCTCGCCTCGTGCTTGTTTTTTTTTTCTTGCTTAGTTTGAGACAGATTGTATTTATTGCATAGGCCAGCACTACACCAAACTACAGCAGGCTCATTCCTTAAATGTCAGTTGATTTTATGAGCTCACATTTAACAAAAGAAGATGCAGAGTAAGAAACCCACAGATATTTATGCGTAGACCGAACATTTGTTGAAAATTACAGAAGTAGAACAGGATATATAATATTTCTAAATATACTGCATTGAGATAAAGGGAGAAATAATAAAGGAGGCTACTGATCTGCTGTTGCTCCAGATTTAGGGACAGAAAAAGAACAGGTGGTGGTGGCAGCACACAGAAAAAAACATGTACACTTTATTCTCAGGGTAAGAGCATGCAGGGCTTTGAGCCCATGCAGGCAAATGAAAGAAATTCCAAAAGTACGTGCTGCTACACTTGGGAAGGGACAGATACTTAGAGAACACATATTCTGGACGTATTTCTGTTGTCACATCTATATCCAATATGTGGTTATGTAGTTATCTGTTGGATTATTTTTTGTTCTTCATCAGTGCATTGTACGAATCAGAAACCGAAACTGTAATCATTTCTTTTGTGCAACGACCAGAAATCTGTCCCTTGTACGATGCTGGAAGAACTGCTCTGCCCATCCCGTAAGATTTCAGTGGTGTTATAAAAAAAGGCATTTTTCCCGAGTCTCTGAGTTCTTTTATGGGAGAAAGCCTCATCTTCCAGTCTATTTGTAACATTAGACAGAAAATCATTTTTCTTCTGATGCGACTTAATGTCCAAGACTAAATTTCTGCTTCAGCCGAAGTCGTGCCAGTGCACATGCTGCCTGCAGGGCAGGGTTCCTGCTGCTCTCTCGGGGCAGGATTGTCTTCCAGAACCGTTCTGCATCTTGGGCCTTGCTTAACATCCCGGGTGCTCTAATACAGATCTACTTCTGATGAAAGACCTGCCTTAAGAACAATATTGCTACTGTTGCAAAGACTTAATTCTGAGCATTTTTAGGGAAAATACTTCCCCCCCCCCCCCCAC
>VZRU01013382.1:1891-11979 GCA_013398155.1 Pedionomus torquatus
TGTAATAAGTAACTAAGGGGTAATTTGCTAATCAAACTTTGCTGAGGAAAATAAGCTTGCAGTCTCAGACTTAAGAACATCTTGTGCAAGGAGAGGCTTAATCACAATGTTATCTTAAGTAAACGTTAAACAGCAATGTTATGTTACCTTGATGGCCTATATGTCTGTGTTGACTTATGCACTAACTATCTTGTGCAAGGAATGTATTGTAAAAAAAACCCAAAATCTGCGTACTTAACCACCTTTGTGTCTGAACTGCCTGAGGCTGGAAATTGATGAGATGAAGACTTGATCGCAGGGCAGGGAAGGACAGAGGGCGCACCAGGAAGGCTAAAATCATCAACTGGGAAGATAAAAGGAACTGACTAACTTGCTTGAATTTGCGAGCCTTTGGTGGAGCTCCGTTTCCCCGACCACCCAGCACTGCTTTTGTTTTCCTACCTTAAATAAATAATTGGTTGATTTAACTAAGACCTAAAGTGACTTGATTTACTTATAACAACCTGGCCATGAGGCTCAGTAGCTACAGATCACTCATAAGGAAGGGCTTCATGGTTTTTAAACTTAGACTAGCATGAGCGTTGGACCTCCAAGTACAGCAGAAATGAGCCCCAAGAACCTATCCATTCCCTTTACAGCTCAGTAGCCTTCAGGAGAAGGGAAAAGCTCTGCTTGAGGCTACAGCCTTTGCTGTAAGAACACCATGCTGGATCTTGTTGCATCCATGTAGACAAATAATCTACTGTGGTAGACTGAGTCAAAACAGTCGGAAAAAAAAACAGAAATGAAGCAGTGTAAGCTCCTGTCCTGGCTTAGAGAGACACAGAGTTGCTGGGGCTTGCACATGGGCTGCTTTAATAAACCTCTTAGAGGGATGGTGGTCATAGCTGGTTACAAATTGCATGGGGCCAGGCTGCTCTCCCTACATCCTCAGGCCAGCTCAAATGGGGAAGGGGACCATGTGCTGCCAAACTGCTGAGTGCTGAGTAAGCCCCAGTGCAGGAGTGAGGATTTCCAGCTGCTTGTGCTACTGACACTGATGCTGAGTGGTCCTCAGCTGAGTTCAGACACAGGGATAGGTGCTCACTGCCAGGGCAGCCTTGGATGCAGGGCGGTCTATAGTGGGGCGATTAGGGTGTGAGAGGCTGGATTTGGGGTCACTGCTATGAGGTTTGCAGCTGCTGAAGTCTTTTTCAGGGTCATCTGGCTAAACTCAAGCAGAGTTCAGTTGATGGTTATCAAATAGCCTGTCCCAATCAGGAACAGAGCATGGGGAACAAAGCCTGTGAAGCCTGTATAGCTGGAAAGTGGGTGGCAATGTGTATAGGGCAGTGCACATCCCCAAATCACACTAGGCCCTGTGCAGCAGCCATGCCATACAGGGCAGGGGATGCCAGGCTGAGGATGGGCATGCGGGTGACTAACACTTCCCAGACCACTGCTTTGGGGACATCAAGCTGTGTATGAGTTCATATTAACCCCCGAGAGCTTTCTGCATGCTGAATACAGCTGAACATCCAGCTTTCAGGCTAGCCCAAGATGGAACATAGCCTGGGGACATGCTAGCATGGTGGGGACATGCTAGCATGGTGGCTGTCCCAGCCTGGGGTCTGAGGATTGCTAGGAGTGTATGTCCTTGCAGTGGAGGAGTGACATCCTCCAGGGTAGCAAGATTGCTACAAAGCATGGCTCAAATGCCAGCACACTGTGAGATTTGTATCAAAATGGAACACATGTGGCAGTGTGCCTGGACCCTGGTATTGCAGGATGCCACTCGCCACCAAGGGAAGGAGGCAAGACGAGATACACTCTGCTAAAATCCTCACAACTGTGCTGGGTCTGCCAGATGTGCTCGGTGATGTAGTGACACGGAGGGGCAGTGCGACCTGCCAAACCAAGAAACCCATGGACACCTGCGTCCTGTCTTCTTGCAAACAAACAAACCAAAGCTATCTTTGTGACTTTGGCTTTGCCTTATGTGACCAGAGCATGTAGCTGCTGGCCATGCTTGGGAAGGTGGTGCCAGCTTGCAACTCCCCTCCATCTTCTGTGCAGAGGTTGGGTTATGATCAAGGATAGATTCCTTCTGATGCAGAGCAAGGGGAAGTGTGAAGAGCTAACAAGTGAGTGCACAGGGCTTCCTGTCAACTGCTTGGGCCATGCTTCCTCCATGGCATTTGAGGTTTCAGATAGGGTAATGAAGGGCTTTTGGAGATGCCATACACAGGAGCTGACAACCATTGTGCTGGAAGCGATGCACAGAGGGACTGAGTATGTGGGTTTTTTTTAGCGTATTTTAATTTATGGAATTTCCCTACTCATTTTCCAAAGATCCTCCAAGTGGGGAACCTATTCCTATTGATATGGTTTGCTTTTTCAGCCATTTAATTATTTCTTGAAAGACCCAGAAGCACCACCAGTCAGGGAGAGGTGATGTCTGAGTTGCTGCTGTTGTTGGAGGCAAAGCAGTAGTTGCTCCCCCCCCCTCCCTCAAACCTCCCGCCCAAAGCAATGGAATGCAACTATTTCCCAACTACCTCCTGGACTGCCCTGCTGCGATGCACTTGCAGCCACAGGGCACTTCTGCCAGGGCAAGAATGTTCGGGTATGGCAAACATTTTATGGGTGAGCTCTGTATCTGAGTGAGGGGAATGGAAAGGCAGGTTCCTGGTGGGTCCCTGGCCCTGTCAGCTCTGTTGCAGGAACAGATGAAATACACACAAGGGAGAAGAGGCTGAGAATGCCTTTCTGAATGCAGGAGGGCACAAGGAAGGTGGCTGGGAAGACTCCAGCTCTGTTCCTGAGAGGTGAAAGAATTCTGGATTATCTGCCCACAAGTACCATCATTGCAGAAAAAAAGAAAAAAGAAAAAAAAAAACACACACGCAAAAAAAAAACCAACAAAAAAAACCCCAACAACCAAAAAAACAAACAAACAAACAAAAAAACAAAAACAAAAAAAACCAAACCCCAAACCTAAAACTCCTACCGTGCTTTGCTCTGTCAGATTTTTGGAGTTGCTGGGAAAAGTGTCTGCTGTGTTGCATTAGCATACTGGTGTCCTGGCCTCAGGTCCGCGACACCTCCCCATCTCAAGGGATGGCCGTGCTTCCCCTCCACCCTATTGTCCGGCCCTTGGCAGCTCTGCTTTCCACAGCCCTGAGATGTGTTTCCCCACTGGCAGCACTTGCCTGCAGCCACCTCTGTCCTTCTCTCCCCATTCCCATCTCCCCCAGCCCTCTCACCACCCTGACTTGCAGGGAGCACCAGGTCATTGTCACTGAGATGCATAATGGCATGGCAGTTGAAGGTGTCTGCTCAAGGGAGCCACATCCCTTCAACACCAGCTGGCAATCTGGCACTATATGGCTGCTATACTCAATCTCATTGCCCCCATGGGCTTTTTGCTGGGCAACAGGATCCATGAGCAGAGTTATCACAATGCTGCCCTCCAGCCAATCTGGAACTGCATGGCCCTTTCTCCAACCTCATCCACTGCTCACAGCAGATACCTGTCAAGGAGGATGCTGCCAGTCAGGGTCAGGCCCCTTGGCTGGGTCTGGGCTAGCCACCAAAGGCAAGTGGCAGTGCCACACAAGTTCTGCTCCTGTTCCCTGCACTGAGAGCCCAGGCACCTTAGCAGGCCAGTGCCCCTGGGTTTGTCATCGACAGCTGGGACATTTGGTGGCCATGGGTGGGAGGCTGTCTTGGTTTCACCCATCAGCAACAAAGAACCACTAGGCTGCTCACACTTCACACACACCCCACCACAGGATAGGGATACAATTGGAAGGAGGCAAAACTTGTGGGTTGAGATAAAGGCAGTTTAACTGAACAGTGAAGGAAAGAGGACCTATGGGCCTAACTTGCTGCTTTGCAGTTCAAAGTACAACAGTTCAAAAACCTCGGAGAGCAACAGCATTATCTCCCTGCAAAGATGCTGAGGAGACAGCAGTATGAGGAAAGTCTTGCATGCCTTATCTGGACAAGCTGTATGTTAAAAGCACAGGCAGGTTGCTTACTGACTCTGTAAGGTCCTTAAAGGAACATGGGTTAGCTGGCATGGGGAAAGGGGCACCTCCCAGGAGAGAAAGACCTACATGGCGAGGGACATTCTAGACTTTGGTGGGGTCCTGCCCACTGAAATGCCAGCTCAGCCCCAAATGCAGTGCTCCAGGGCCAGCCGTCAGGTGCATGCTAAACTCCTGGCCTTGTGATCCCTCTAGGTGTATTCAAGCTGAACACACAGATCCTGGTGGAGGAACTGCTGGAGGCTCTGAAGAGGTTTAAGAAGGCAGAAATAGAGGCAGAACAGACAGAGAATGAATCAATCAATAGGCATGGTGCTTGGCATCTGAGAGAGCATCAGGTCTGGTTTAGCTTTATTTTCCCATCTGGTTGTACTGTCCACCCAACCCTGACCCCTTCCTTGGGTGTGCGATGCAGTCAGCCTTGGCCAGTCCCAGAACATGTGCTAATGCAGAATGCACTTGTCTTTGTCCTCTGCAGAAACTGGCCTTCACTTTGTTGCATCCCTGCGATACCAGGAAGGAGCTGAGTAATCAGAGCAAGAAATGCTACAAGAGCATCATCCCATGTAAGCTGAGATCTCCAGGGGTTGGCACAGGCACTTGGAAGTGGTTGAGCAGTGCAGGGTGCTGGCTGGTGTAGGTGCCTCTCCAGCTATTCAACAATGCTGAGCTCCTCGTCTCATTCCCTGTGGCCACTGAAACCCAGAGGGATTTTCCAAAATTATCATGTTGGCCCCACTGTTTTATATCCAGCTGGAGAATCTTCTTCTGTTCCTCAAATCTCCCTGCAAGCTTAATCATTCATCACTGTATACCTGTTCCTGCTGTTAGTTATTGAATACTGCCATGTCCCATACAGAGGTGGCTATTTGTGGGAAAGTAGAGGGAGTGACCCAATTTCTATCAAAGCTTAAAGCTTTTCTGGGCCCCATATGGTGCGGATATTTGGCCATTGCATTAACAGTCTTCCCCAAAAACATGTTGCATTTCCTGCTGTGCCATGTCAACCTGTCTTGTTAGCTGTTCTTTAACTCTGAACATGTCCTGAGGCCTGTAGTGCTGCTGAGGAGGGAGCAGACAGTCTCAGGCTTTCCTAAATCACATCCCCCTCCTTAGACAGTCACTTTGCTGCTGCCCCAAAGAGACAGTCCACTGACTCTCATCTCCCTTCTCTTTTAGATGATCACTGCAATGTAATGCTTCAGCCCTCTGACATGGGGAATGGCTACATCAATGCCAGCTACATGGATATAGGTAGTGAGGAATTCCTGCCCTGGTTCAGGGTAGGAGAGGTACCTGGCTGCACTGGGCAAGGACAATCATGCTCACATGGGTGGCCCCAAGGTCTGGCATTTGCTTCCCTCAAGTGCTGGAAGATCTTGGGATGTCGCTTTCCTTGTGTCCTCTCTTAGCTGCACAGAGTACTCTGGGTTTGTGTGCAATTCTCATCTCTAAGAAAAAGTGACCTGTTCACAATGTGAGGGGACAGGACCCAACATGCAACCAGCTCCCTGTGCTGACTGAGAGTGGTGCTACAAGGCATGCTGTGCTGAGGGCTCTGGGTTCTGGTTCCTGTGGGGATGGGTAAGAGATGGCCTGTAAATTCATTGATGAGGGGGAGAAGGCCCTCCAAGCCTTCAATGGAATGCCTCAAACACTCGCAAGGAAATAAATAACGCAGGCCTGACATTCAAAGAACTGATAAGGCTCACAGGAGCCCAAAAAGAAGTGAGGACTTCCTCATGAAGACAAGATAGTCCTGCCACTTGTGTGGTGAGCTTGCTAGTTCTCTGTTCTCAAGGCTATTGTGTCCAATAAGTAGCTTTTCCTTCATTATCCATGAAATGCATATGAAAGCGCACACCCTTGGATTTGCTAATGAAGAGTATAGAGATTATGCTAAACATATATGACTATGGCACTCATCTCTCCACCCAAATCATGCTACATGACACCTGAGAGAAGGGAGAAACCTGAGATAAGGCTGTCCTTGGCAAGGGGGGTGGACCATGCTAATTCAACAAACATACAAGGGGAAAATAAGTGCCCCTAGAGAGAACAAAGAAGATCATACCTGGGAAGATTTTTCCAAGAAAGAAGATTATGCCTGGGAAGATTCCCTGAAAAAGGCTCTGGAACCAGGGACAATGATCTCTTTATCTCTGTCTTTTTCTCCCTCTTTTCCTTTCTCTATCCCTAGGTTTCTCTTTTCTCTCAGACTTGTTAAGCAATGACCTTAAGTACTGCTCGCCATAAATTGTTGTATACTTGTTGTTAAATAACACAATGCATACCTCACCTCTTGCCACAATTTGTTATATGCCTAACCAATTATCGTGGACTTGTTAAGACCTATACTAATCACTTTGGGAAACTAATAAATGTTTGTATATGGACCTTGAGATTTATCTCACCTTAGTCCACACTGCTGGGGATTTACAAATCTGAGTAACTTACTTCCCCTCTTTGCTGAGAATAGGATATGACAGTCCTTTATTACATTCCTTGATAATCATTTAACCTGTGTGATCAGAGCTCTTTGAACATCTCCCCCCCAGAGCTACCAGAGTCCTTGCTTCTTCATTGCAGCTCAAGGTGGGTGCTCCCGTCCCTCATATTCAGTAGAGTATCTAATCTGCCATGCTGAGTATAAAAGCTGAGGGATCAAAGGGGTCAGGTTGGCTCTTCTTCAGTGAAGAATTGTCATGAGCCATGTGCAGGACCTTACACTTGGCCTTGTTGAACTTCATGAGGTTTGCTTGGGCCTACTTCTCAAGACTGTCCAGTTCCCTCTGGATGGTGTCCCTTCCCTCCAGTATGTTGACTGCTCCACACAGCTTGTTGTAATCGGCAAACTTGCTGAAGGTGCATTCTATCCCACTGTCCATGTCTCTGACTAAGATGTTAAACAGCACCGGTCCCAGTACTGACCCCTGAGGAACATCACTTGTCACTGGCTTCCACTTGGACATTGAGCCATTGATTGCAATGCTTTGAGTGCAGCCCTCTAGCAAGTTTCTGATCCACTGAGGGGTCCGTCTATCAAATCCGTGTCTCTCCAGTTTAGAGACCAGGATGTCATGTGGGGCAGTGTCAAATGCTTTGCATAATTCCAGGTAGATGTCGTCTATTCCTCTCCCCTTATCTACCAATGCTGTAGCAACATCATAGAAGGCGAGCAAATTTGCCAGGTATGACTTGCCCTTGACAAAGCCATCTTGGCTGTCACCAATCACCTCCTTATTTTCCANCAGGTCCCATGGACTTATGTACCTTCAGGTTCCTTAGCAGGTCCTGAACCTGGTCTTCTCCTACAGTGGGCAGTTCTTCATTCTCATAGCCCCTGGTTTTGCCTTCTGTGACTTGGGCAGTGTGGTTAGAGCCCTTGTGGGTGAACACTGAGGCAAAAAGGTCATTCAGTACCTCAGCCTTGTCTATATCCTGGCTGGCCAGGTCCCCCGTTACCTTCCGGAGAGGGCCCACAGCTTCCCTAGTCTTTCCTTTTTTATTGCTAGCTTTATATGGATGATATACTGGTAGCAACACAAACAAAGGCAGAAATATAAGTTGAACCAGAACCAGATACAAGCCTTAAGCAATTATGGTTTGAAAAGGTACAGAAACAAGCCCCTTGGAAGTATCTTGGAACAAAATTTCTAAGCCAAACTGTTGCACCACAGACAGTACAAATTTCCAGAGACATACAAACATTAAATGATGCCCAGAAGTTATTAGGAAACATTAATTGGGCGCGCTCATTTCTGGGAATCAGAACAGAGCAATTATCTTTTTTTTAGGCTAATGAAAGGCAATCCGGATTTAACTTCTCCCAGAAAGTTGGACAAAGAGGCTAATTATGCTCTTGAAATAGTATAGGAAGCTATGTCTAATCGACAAGTGTACCGAGTAGATCTAGAACTGGGCATAAACTTGTATATCCTGATATCTGCTATGCGACCTACAGGAATCCTAGCTCAGTGGAGCGAAAGATCCTTTGCATATATTAGAATGGCTATTCTTGCCCCATCAGCTGAAAAAGATCCAAATGTTATTATGATTCCTTTCCAACAAGATTATTTTGATTGGTGTTTTGAGAACAGCACAGCTTTGCAATCAGTATTACAATCTTTTGCAGGACAAATCATGTATCATTTGCCCATTCATAAGCTGTTACAATTTACTCAAGCTGTGACGCTCAGAGAGAAACCATTGTATCGTCAAACTCCAGCTGACGGCCTTACGGTATTCACTGATGGGTCAGGAAAAACAGGGAAAGAGATTGTTACTTGGCATGATGGACAGAAATGGAAAAACCTCATCAGGTTTCAGGAAGACTCGCCTCAAATAGTTGAGCTATGAACAGTGGCCATGGCATTTCAGAGATTTCCACCAGTGCCTTTAAATCTAGTAACTGACTCTGCCTATGTTGCAGGCCTACTAGAAAGGTTAGATTGTGCTGTTATCAAAGAGGTGTCTAATGAGAAACTATTCCTGTTATTGAAATTTTTGAGGACAAAACCATATTATGCGTTGCATGTTCAAAGCCACACTATGTTGCCAGGCTTTATTGCAGAAGGAAATGCTAGTGCAGACTGGCTTGCTTCACCTGCGTGGGCTTGTCTGCAACCTAATAAAATAAATCAAGCAAGAGCGTCATATGACTTCTTTCACCAAAATGCATGAACATTGCAAAGACAGTTTCAACTTACCAATTCTGAAGCTTGAACTCTAGTCAGCTCATGTGCAAATTGTCAAGGTCACGTTGCCCCCCCCCACAAATGGGGAAAAACCCTTGGGGTTTGCGAGCATTAGAACTGTGGCAGACAGATGTCACACATATTGCAGAATTTGGCCAGTTGAAGTATGTCCATGTATCCATAGATACCTTTTCCTCATTTATATGGGCTTGCATTTGCCATTTTAGGGACACCTCAATCAGTGAAAACAGACAATGGTTCTGCATATGTTTCAGCTCGTGTGCAAGAATTTTTGAAATTGTGGCGTGTATCTCACATAACAGGTATTCCTCATTCTCCACAGGGACACCCTGAAGCATGTTAGAAAAACAAAAAGAGGGAATGATAGGTAAAACCCTGAATAGCAGACTTGCCAAAGCTGTATATGCCCTACATTAAATATACATTTAACATTGTCAGCAGAATCAGGAAAACCAAATATTTTAACTCAGTTCTTGTCATTGAAGTTGTCTGGTACTAATGACCTGCCCCGGGCCAAGGTATATGTACAAGATTTGATATCTGGCAGGTGGGAAGGTCCATGAGACCTTATCACTTGGGGGTGCAGGTATGCTTGTGTCTCCACGGATGCTGGACCAAAATGGATACCTGCTCGCTGTGTGCGTCCTGCACTGTCTCCATCAAAAGGCGTACCTCTGGAATGCATAAATGCTGGTGTTTTCACAGATATGGTGAATACCTGCAAGGTGTGTGAGACCAGCTCTTGAACGTCAGAAGAATAACCCCTCCAGAAGATGTCTGTAACAATGGTGATCAATCTTTGGACTTTAATACTGGTACTGCAGGCAATGCCACCGGCATTGATATCGCCTTGGAATAATACTAATATCTGGGTGTCAATAACACACACATTGAGTCAAACAGCTCTTTTTGTTTCTGTGGCCCAGCCAACACAACCTTTTCACACATGCCTGGTGGGTTTGCCCCTAGACGATGTAGGAGTTCTTAGTACAGTCAAACACAATCAAAACACAGGAGCTTAGCATTTTGGGGTCAGTAAAAATTGATTGTTGTGTAATTTTTAATTTCTGTAAGTTTAACCCTTGGAAGCCTTGCAATATCACCAGACTACAAACAGTAACCCCTGGAGAACCAGCATACAAGAATCACAGTCACTGGTGCAACTCAACAGCGAACAACAGAAGCTATAGGAGTGACTGGTGGCCGAGTGACGAAGTACCACGTAAACTACCTGGAGGGGTATTCTTAATTTGTGGTAACTGGGCCTGGGCCGGGCTGACATCCCAAATGGTGGGAGGCCCGTGCACATTAGGGAAACTAGTAATACTAACACCTGACA
>VZRU01013384.1:0-72962 GCA_013398155.1 Pedionomus torquatus
CCTTACTGCGCTACCGCAAGGCCCATCAGGATGGAGAGTCTAGTGTGGATGATTAAGACCGTGCAGCTGTTGGGAGCTAAGACCATTGGCATATAATTGCTGCGTGATTATTGTGAGACCCAAGACCCATCACCTGCCCCTACTTAGACAAACAAGCAATTGGCTAAGATAAGGAAACTTTGCTGCAAAATTTCTTGAGGGATTCATATCTAAGATAAATACAAGTTGCTGATGCCTGATAGCTTTGCAGAAGTTGACCACAGAAACATCTGGATCAACAGATAAGCCATAAAGAAGCAGACAGATGATACTGCTACAAGACCTACAAAAATGTGGTTGCTTTGCTGCACTGCATTTACGATTGGATGATTAGAAATATTCATTAGTATGTAATTCATACCATACCCTTGTATAAACCCCTAGAGAAAGATCCCTAGGGTGTGCCCAGTTTGGCTGGGGTATCTCATGCACGTTAATAAATACTTACTTTTGTAATTCCCTAGTTTGTGTCTTACCCTCTCTCCTTGGTTGGCACAGGTCAGTTGTGTATTTGTAACGAGTATGATGGGAATGTGTGTTGTATCCCCTCTCTTTTAATGGAATACCCTGCCGTGGGCTAAATTTCCACTTACAGCATTGAATTTGTGTCGGTAATCCTTTTTCTTCCCACTGTGGCAGGGAAGCAGGAAGCTCCTTAAAAGGAGCAGCGCCAGCAGGTTGGCGTCATTTGGGATGTGCAGGTGCCCAGGCCTGCCCGCTCGTGGGCAGCAAGCGGCAGTGGTGGAGTTTGATGGGGGAAAGGAGCTCTTCAGACCTCAGTGTAGTTCACAGGGGGATTGAGGTCAGTGGCTTTGGAGAATACCACGGCTTAATGGTGGGTTAGGATAGGGCAGTGGAGGCCAGATTTGAAGAACTAAGGATTTCTTAAGAAAAGACTAATCCAAGGAGTTGGGTGTTTCCCCATCTCACCTTCAGTTTCAGGTAAACAGTCAACACAGGGAAGTATTTTGAAGAGGACGAGGCTCACCAGCAGAGACCCAGTGTTTAAAGAAAATTCAGATAGGTGTTAATAACCAAAATTTGTCGAGTAGATGTAAAAGCTGAAGGCATGTACTTAATCTCCTTCAGTAATATGAAACTGTTATAAAGAAGCATACTGAATTCTATCTGTGCCTAATTTATTTGACAGCACTGATACACACAGCAGCTAGCATCTAGGTGTCTGTAAGCTTCAAGCATTACATACACACATATAAAAATATATAAAATATACATATGTACAAAATAAAACATTTTTCTCTCTACCTTTTGGTGAACTGATTGCTCATGCAGACTTAGCGTGGGAATTTTTAATTATTAACCTCATAATGTTTCAGTCCTTCATAGATATTGATATAATTCCATCTGTAAGGGTAGGTGTTGGGGTTTTTTTTCCCATTGGCATCATGTTCCATATTCCATTATACCTGGAACTCGATGGGGTTTTGTCCTTGTCTTCGAGACACAGCAGCTAAGATGCTGACTATTCATGTTTCCTGATTGTCTCCTCAGTGCTAATAAGCACTTCACCTCAGAAAAACCGGTAGTCTATTCCCTGCTGCCTGTCATTTCTTGAACATCTTCCCTATAACTACTAAACTGCTTTTTCTTGCCGTTGCAAAAATAAATGTTGAAAATAGTTTAATAAGAAATCCTGTTGAAAATAGTTCTAGAGTTGGGTTTGGGTTTTTTTTTTTTTTTTGTATAATCTGAAGCATAATAAATAACTTACACAGTTATGTGTATGTTTGAACTTCCAGTGAATGTGCCTGAAATGATTACATTAACCATGTTGTCTTAGATCTCTAAACTGCATCCTGCCTCATGCTTCCTAGTGTAAGCCATCTCACCAACTGCTCGGGTCGGTTAGTAAGACCTCAGTTTATGAATACTTACTTTTCCATGTGCAGCTTTACTGGGGGAGGCAGTTTAGTAATTCTCGTGATACAAAACTCTGGGAAAAATGAGGCTGCTTAATATGAAAAAATTCAAAGAATTTATTTGCTAAAGAGGGCATTTAGCAAATGGACTTTTTCAGGTCTTTATGGACTTTTACAGGACCTGGAATTTAAAAGTTGTCTTGAAATAAAATTTCATGAGGCATTACTGTTTATACATTCTGTTAATTTATTCTTTTCTCCTCACACACACGAACTTGCCTCCTTATGTTTTAAGATGTACAAGAAAAATCTTACTGCTCCTCACCTAGTACTTACAGTGCTGACTCCTGATTAAATCAGATTGTATTTTCTTTTAATTTCTATCATTTGAGTATATGACCTTGGTGAAATCATTTTGTCATTTTTGCCTCTTCAGACTGGTTAATCCTTGGGGCTATGGGTTATTTTTCACTATATTTAAGAGAATTATCTGCAATTACTGTTTATACAGCTATTATATAAAACCATTTTTTACTATTTCTAAATAGAAGATAGAGTGAAACAGGAAAAAAGTGAGTGTAGGTAACACTTTAAGATTAAAAATCTTTTTGGCAGTGAGTCAGACGTCATTGATTTAAACCTGGAACCGTTGACATTTGCCTGCGATTTTTTTTTTTAATGTGAAATGAACTCTAATTTTCTTAAAGAGTACTTAGAGAGGTTTAAAGACTTATTATTATTTTGAATAGAGAAACAAGATGATAGAAAAGTGAATTAAGAAAAAATCCCACACAGGGAAAACTCACAAATACCCTGTAGTCCACTTGATCCTCTATTAGAAAAAATAATATAAGGCGGGTGTTCCATTGGAAGGGATGGTGAAGCCTTGTTGTAAAGGGACGTAAACATCTGGCAATACACCTGGTCTCTACACATATTTATAAATCACCTCAGGCATCCCAAGGTACCGTAGTTAACACACACAAAAATTGAACTAAGAGCATTCATAAGCCAAAGAAAATAAAAATGGTCTCAATTTAGCATGGAAAGAAATGAGTCTCATTTACAGCACAAACACAGTTTGGAAAGACATGATGCAGTTTTGCACTTCTTGCACCTTTGCACCTGCTGACTTTCATTTATATCCTCCAGGCAACAAGCAAGCCTGAAGGCCTTTGGCTCATAACCAATGCTGACATTGCAACGTGGTCCTACAGGAGAGCTTGCAGCTCCGGTAGAGCCTCCCCGCTCGCCTCTGATCTGGGAATGTTGAGGTTTCCTGGCATCTTTTCTGAAACGGTTTGCACGGTGAATCTCCCGGCATTGATTGTTGCTGCTCAAGATGGATTAATACGTAGTGAACTGCTTTGTGGATGCCAGCTTTGCCTGCAAGCCTCAAAATGCGTTTGTTGCATTTGTTTCTGCAGCTTGAATGGTGCTCTGCGCGCTTCTAAACTCTTATTGGGGACAGTCCAGCAGAAGGGCCTGACCTGACAAAGCTCAGTTGTCTGTCTGGGATTTGGGTCTAGAACCATAGATTTAGATGTTAACTCAAAGCAGCTACACCATGGAACCAGCTGCAAATTTGGCCCTTAATACCTCTTTCATATACCTGCTGTAACACAATTTCTGTGTTTTCTTCACGTTGTCAAGCAGCGCGGTTTTAATCAGCATACACACCATCCATTTTTATTTCATTTAAAAAAAAAAAAGAAATCGACAATGAAAACTGCTCATCTCTAGTCAAATATCCTGGGTTTGTCCACTACAGCTTGCTTTGGACTAGGTACCATCACCCCTAAGTGTTACTACTGTTTTCATTGATAGGAAAATGGAAAGTGGGTACCCCCTTGGTAAATTAAAACTCTCCCAGAATGCTTTGACTAGTAGGACTGGAGGTACAGTGGCAAATATCTCCAGGGCTATGTATCCCAGAGAAGTAAAAATGAGGCCTTGTGACCATGGCACTCCTGTGGTTTGGTTTTTGTTTGTTGTTGTTTGGGTTTTTTTAATTTATTTTTTCCATATTTTTTTTAAATTGTAGTGAAAAAATTAATAGCAGCCTGGTTTTCAGACAAAGGAAAAACTACATAGTTTCTGGAGGTGCCATCACACCTGAGGTTCAGCTGATGTCACCATGGGACTGAGTTTTCTCTCTGGGGAACCAGTGTTGGGGAAGTGCCAAGATAATACAATACAGTCTTTGCATGAATTGGCTAAATGTACATCTTGTTGTGCCAGAGTCTGGCTGGATCAGTAATTCCTATCAGCCCTGACTATGAACACCAAGATGTGCTCAGCTAAGTGCTTTTCTTAGCATGTGGGCCAAAAATTTCTCTCTTGCCTCAAAGACAGTCAAGTAAAGGATAAAGGGCACCATGCATGGAGATTTATCACAGAGGTGGCTGCAAGTTGAGGACAGGCACCATGGATAGACTTTCTCTAGGCCTGGCTGTCCTTTTCTGGAGCATAGATTTGTCTAGCTTTCAGCTAGAGCTTCTGCTTCACATGGGCAAAAATTACAGAGATCAGTGACATCTTTGTTACGTTCCAAAACAATTTCAAGGCTCTGTGTAAAAATTTGATCATGGAATCAAATGGAAGTGGAAAGAATGGAATTGGCCTTGCGAGCAGAGACCTGAACTGGAACTCAGTGGGATTTGTTTGTTGAGCGTTAGTGGTATGCACATGGTCACTGGAAGCAGAATAGAAATGTTTTGTCTCAAAAGATGGCTTGTTTTGTATGCAAAGGAGTTGGCTTCAGATTTCTAGCCTAGGAGTCCCTGGCTGCTGAAGTCATCTCTCACAACACTGGCCAACCATGAGCAGATGCTTAGTCCAGGATAGACCTACTCCAAAAAAAGAAGAGACACGAGTCATGATGCCCTGAAAGGAAGAGAGCAGGAGTGGTTCTTAATATGTGCCCTGCACCCTGCAGTGGCAGAGGTGTCCTGGGTGGGACTGCTCAGAAGATGTCTAGATATCTTTCCTCCTCAAAACCTTCTGTGGTTCCTGAGGCCAGGGATTGCAGTTGGACTAATTCTGAGAAACCTTGAAGGTGTGAAGCCTTTTTTAATCAGGTGGTGGCCAACACCAAGTTCTGTAGGACTGCCTTGTTCAGAAGTTAATAAATAAAATGCAAACTGAGTTTTACAAAAGGGTTTACTTAATTTTTCTCTTTTTGTGCTGTGCGTGGGTGCATGCATCTGTCAACATTTGAGGGCTCCCCCCTTCTAGAAGGACATGCTGTAGAAACAAAATAGGTAGTAGCTGCTATACTATTATTTCACTATATTTAAAGTGGACCTGAAGAACACAATATTTAACCAAAACCCAATTAAATTGTCTTATGCTTTTTCTGTATTTTCTTTCCTATCATTACAGATTACAAAGACATTTATGCCTAAACAGAAGCTGTCTTCTTCCAATCAGCCTGCTCTTTCTGCTCAGTTCATTCACTAAATCATTTAATCACCCAAGGCCATATGTTACCATCTTGTGTAAAATGGGTGGAGAGGAAAAAAAATATGCAAAAATCTCTGCACAAGAGTGGGTGTCAGCATCCAGCATAGCTCCCACTAGGAAGCACAAAATATAAAATGCTGTCACCAGTGAATATGACGACGAAAATAAACTGAGACAGACAAAAGAAAGAGACAAGGCATTGCAAAGGTGAAGGAGATGGTCTTCAAGTCTTAATTCTGGGTGGAAGAGTTACGGACTAAATGTTACCTGTTAGTCCACATGCTCATACCCTTAACATTCTGCCATGAATATAGTTGCTGTGCTCTACTGTAATTAGCTTGAAAGCACATTAACTCATTATCTTATACTCCCATTTTTTACATTGCACAAATAAGACCTTGTTCCTGATTTTGTTCCCTCCTGGCTCTTGGAATAAGATCCTGTTCCTGACTGAGTTCCCTTTTGGCTCTTCTTTTTTTCTCTCTCTCTCCATGTACTGGTGCACATTTTGTCCCAGGTATTTCTGTGCAGAGTCATCTGCTTTTACCATTCGGCTTCAGCTGCTGTTCCCTGTCACGATTACTTCTCGTGGCTTTCTCTCTTGGCACGTTTTCTGGGTGACAGACCCTCGGGAAACACAGGAGTCAGAGCATATCGTGGGGTGTGTGCTCCCGCCAGGGAATGAGGAGGCTCGAGGGAAGCTAGAAGTGGAAAATCTATTCTTTTGTGGTTTTATACAAGGACCTGTAATCCACCCTTCCTTTATATCTTCAGGACTCTGGTGTGTGTTCTCTTGCCAGGGAGCTTGTGGCAGTGCTGCAGTTGCAGACGGGAAAAGCAGCTGACCGAGGGGTCTCCCTCCAAGAAGCCACTGCTGCTCTCCACTCGCAGAGGCTCCTCAAACAGGGGCATCACATCGCAGACTGCAAAAAATGCACCCTCTTCTCTAAAAGTGCACATGCCAGTTTATCCTAAGACTATGAAAGCATAAAAGATTATATTTTCATTTGCATGGTTTGCTGGTTTTTATTTGGCAGCTACAATAACAACAGGCTACACTGAGCCCATAAAACAAAGTGAGAACAGCAGCTCATTTTTGTGGCAGAATGTAATGGCTGTGGCTAAAGGGCTTACATAATTCATCTTAAACCCTTATGCTGCTATTTATTGATGTTTAAATGAAAATTAAACTCTTAGAGCCATAAGGAGGCTTCTGGTATCCGAAATGGGATTTTGATGCCGATATTTTTATACAACACTACAAGCTGAAAGCTCCCATCGGGAAGTGTTTCACTGGGAAGCACAGTGATGGGGCTAGACGGGGTCTTCCCACCACTGCCTCCTGCTCGGGGTGGCATCAAGACCCTTGAGACCCAAAAATGGTGGAGGGAGGGAGTGGCCATACCTGGGAGTCTGACCTGAGAGGCTGCAACTGTAAGCTGTGTTTCCGTGATGGTTATTGAGGTGACCAGCAAGAGAATGCTCGCTGTTTTGGCAAACTGAAAAGGTGAAGTAAAACTGAGGCATCTGGTTTCCTCAAAGACAGCTTACAGTAAGAACAGCATCTTTGCAATTACCCTTCCTAATACCTGAGAAGACAAAAGATTTAACTAACCATACTGTTAGGGCAGAGAAAGGCATTTTATTTCCCAGAGGCTTTTAGAAGGTTATTTTGTTTGTTTCTCAGACTTTTCTGTGATGTATCATTTTTTCCCACCTCTCTATTCTCCAGAAGATAGAGCAGACTCAGGAAGTGAATTGCTGCTTAGGGAAGTGTCCTGCCTCCAAGCTGACTTATATAGTAGGACATATGGCATAAGTTATATTTGGACAGATGTGAACAAGTAGTCAGTGGATTTGATAAGATTCTTTATTTAAACTAACTTGCACAGTGTCACTGTTCTACCATTTTTCTCTCCTTCAATCTGATCTTTTGCCGGTTTCAAGAATTTTAAATATACGTTACATCTAACTAGTCCGTAAAGCTGTAAATGCATTTAAGAGCATTCAGTCATGACAACAATGTCTGATTTTCTCCACATCATGATTGATAAATATCTGCTTTTGGTGATAATGCAGGCACAGGATGATAAATTGTATGAGTTGCAAACCCCGAGTGATTAACCAGTTTGAGACAGCCAAGCTCAATGTGAGTCATTTTCATTGATTGGTTTAATTTGGCCCCTGATACTTATGTTTTACTGGTGTGGAGTTGAGGCGCAAAGTAGTTCTGTACCTCCCATGGGTAACATAGACATAAAATTTAAAAAGGATTGAATGAATTTCAAGAGATCACTTAGTTCATCTCCCTGTCTGGACTGCTGTCAGGATCATCTGTATCAGGGCTGTCTCTGAAAAATGCTGATCCACCCTCTTCTCGGAAATCTCCAGTGAAGGAGATCCCACCATCCACCCAGACAATCCTTCCCACTGCTCCATTAGCCTTTCCATAGATACATTTTTTTCCTGGAGTCTTCTTGCAAGAAGGAGCTCATTACTTCTTGTTCTACCCAGAGTGATAATGCAGAAGAGTTTGTTTTCCATGCCCTAATAGCTTATTTACTGAAGGTCAGCCTCATTGAGCCTTGTCTTCTTTACGCTAAACAGCCATACGTGTTCCTTGCAGGTCATGTTTCTCATGTTTTCTTTCATTGCTTTCATCTTCTAGTTGGTCCACATCCTTCTCAGCTGTGCCCTGGCTGTGGGTCCTGCACTTACACAGTTTATTATTCCTACCGAAGCAGAAACTTTTGCTTCCATCCTATCTGCATGCACTTAGCTTTTTTGGGCCATTTTCCAATCTGCCAGAACCACTTTGAATTACAATCTTTCCTCTGGTGTGCTTGCAGCTCATTCCAAACTGGTGTCATCTGCAAATTTAAGAGTTGTACTTTTAACCTGTTTATCTGTATTGTTAATGAAAAAATTGAGTTGTATCAAATCTGGGACAACTACCTAGAGAAATGGACTCAATATAGCCCTTCAGTTTGGCCATGATTTTTTTGGTAATGATCCCTTGCATGAGGCTTTTCAGCCAGTCCTGCCACCACTGGTTAGTTTGGACTTAACCATCTTCCCTGGTTTTGATCACAAGAACTTCAGGTGGGACAAAGCAAACAGCCTGGCTGAAGGGAAGACATAGTGCTGATGACCTCCTCTTCTCTCAAGGCCTCTTAACAAGTCTCAGAGAGAATCTGGATTTTTTAAACATGCTTCATTGTTGATAAATCAGTGTGGACTGATGCTTGTCTCCTTGTTGTCTTCTAGGTGTTTTGAAAATGTTTAATTATTTGTTCCTGTATTTGTCTGACAAATTAAGTGTGATAACTGGCGCATAATTCTCTTTTCATCCTCTTTGAAGGATAAAATATCTGCCTTGTCCTCTATGAGTTCTCAAAAGTGACTGCTACTGATGAGATTTCTGCAGCCAGCCCTTTGCTGTCCAGATACTGAAGGATAAGTACAATACAGGTTAGGAAATAATGAGCACCTTATCAATGGATTAATAGAAACTATGGTGCAGAGGAGAGGTGGTGGTGCAGCCTTCCATCCCAGCACACCACTTTTTCACTGACCTCAACGGAGCCCACTCCCTCACGTTAGCTCCTAAACCACAACTCTGCAAAATTAAACTTTTCTAGCATGTTATAACTCTCAAAAGATAGAGTGGGTGGGTGAAAAAATACATTCCTCGGGGCTTGAAAATAGATGTAAGTGGATATTTGGCATAAAGCTAAAAAAAAAGAAAAGCCATGGAAATGTATTAACGGCCACAAAGATGGATTTTAAGTGCCAGTGGGGTTCAGCATATAGGTCAATAACCAGGCCTAATGCTCACCTTTTTGGTACAGAAGTGTGCTGCATAAGCATAAGTGCCATTTTCATTTCCAGACCCACTTTTTAATGGTTAAAAGCTAATTAAAACATACAGTGGCATTTTGAATCAATATAGCGTATGGACTGCTGCAAATTCTCTCATCAGGCGTGTTGCCCTTAGGAAGTAACATTAACTTCAACAGCAAAATAGGGCTGTGAGCTCATTAATCATCACGCTCAGAGACAGTCTGGGTGGCAGTAGCAGTAGCAGCAGCTCCATGTGTTTCTGGTGGTGAAGATTGGATACAATGGTTAGATATGCGAAGTGTTGCACAAACGTTAACTATTACAGCCAACTGTCTTTGCAATTGGCATTTATCATCTCAGTTCTTCAGATTAAAAAGCAGAGATGGACCATGAAGTGGAATTTTTTTTTCAGGCAATGAATAGGTGTCAGGCTGGTATAAGAAATCAGCATCCTGGCTTCCTAACTCTGAAGTCCCCTTATTTCGCTGTAACAAAGAAAGAAGCCCCCCAAAACAACACCCTCACCCACCCACCTGGGAATGTATAGGGAAGAAAAAAATGTGAAAGAGTGAAGAAAAGGTGAGGGAGGGAGTTGGAAAGAAGAGATGAGGAGAAAGATAAGTAGAATGGAAGTCAGAGGTAAAGCTAAGGGTGGGAGAAATTAGGCAGTAGAGAGAAAGAAATTGATTTAGGTATATAAATATAGTCTTCAGTGTCTCTCTACTTTGGTATAAGGTGCTCACTGAAACTGAAAACATACACCCTTTCAGGCCCTATCCCCGTTCTCCCCAGTCACATCAGCCTTGTGGTGAATGAGATTAGGGCTCACCAGAAGCAAAAATGGCTCCTCACGGACTTCTCTGTCTTAATCTTCCCGGTCATGCAATTTAGCATGGTGCCCTCTGAGGCAAAGGTTCACAGACTCTCTCTGCATTAAAACTTCCTAAGTGGTGACAGCTTTGCTGTTCTTGCCAAGAGCTCTGCATTCTTTTTGTGTGGACTCCGATGTGCAACCTCCAAGACATACAGCTGACACTTTGTAGTATGACCCTGTGATTGATTTGTACCTGATTTTCCTGGGACATACTGAAGAGCAGAAAGAAAACCTGAATGCTGGCCCTTAGCTTTGTACAGGATTCAGATGCAGGAGCTCCAGAACAGATTTTTTTTTTTTTATCTGGACTTTGTGTTTAGAACTCAAGTTTTTCTGTCCATCAAGTCTTTGTTAAGCTTTGGAGCTTTTAGCTGTGCATTTCTGCTATAGAAGAAGCTAGAGTCTACTCCTGAGTTTGTACAATGGGATGGCGAACAGTCAAGCTGGGGATAGAGTGCTATTTTTTGTCTTCCTCCTGCACTTGCTTTCTCCGATCCATCTGACCACTCTTTGGCCCTGTGAGGAGAGCACTTTGAGGCACGTGCTGGCTCTCACTGCATGAGCTTGCCTGTGCGTGTAGCTTCTTCTGGGTGGTGTGACTGTGGCCCCATCTTCATAAAATCTGGAGACAGCAAGCAGAAGCATTAGTGATTGATGAGGACTGAAAAAGTGCCAGGGAAGACAGAAGCTTCCAAAGAAACTGAAGTGCTATAGGAGCGTAGGCTGCACATGTATGACACTGCTGCTGCCGCACAGGGTAGGGCTTGAACTTCCCTCCGGTCATCCAGGAGGAGATATCTGCATAATTCACACTGTGGTACAACTTCTACCCAGCAGCTGCTGGCATCACATTGACTGTGTACTCCTTCATCTTTGTCCCATATAGTTCCATCAGTCCCACCTTCCTGCACAATGGACTTGATTTTTATGCCAGGTAGCAAGTTTCATACCTCCTACTTTCACCTCTGGAGCCATATAGCTTCTAAGAACCCCTGCCAGTTTTCTCCTCCTTGAGATGCTTTTGTTCTCTTTTTTCAAGCAATTTTTGAAGAGAAGATGGAAGAAAGATGTAGGGGGAGATGTAGGTGCAGAACTAGGAGAGGGGAATGCCTGCAGGACCTGGCACAGTGAATCAAAAGCACCTTTCCTCAGACTCTACCAACAGGTTCTTTGGCTGTGTGCCGAGGCCAGGTACGACCTGAAGGCAGATGCTCAAAGAGATCTGTCCTGCAACGGGGAGGCTTCAATAGTAACCCTAAATTAAACTGAGCCAGCAGTCACAGGGCCTTTCAGGCAGAAGAAGAAAATAAGATAGTGTAACATAAGAGGGCACAGGAGAAGGATTTTGCTCTGTAATGGCAAATTATCCACTCAAAAATAACATAAAGAAGGGAGGAAAAAATTAACGAAAGAAGTCTGCACATTATTTTAAATCACAGAAGTGTCAAAAATGGTAATGCCTATATCAAGGCTGCCCTAATGTAGCTTTAATTTGCATGCCATTGGCATTGATTTGATGTGAATATTTACTCTCCTATTCAATTAAGAAAATCCATAACTGCCACCATATTTTAATGTTAATGTATTTTTACACAGCTCTCTGTTTACCTTATTTTCTCTTCTATAACATTAACACTTTTTTTTTTTTTTGTTAAAAAATGTGTGAAAGATTAATTTGTAGAATGACGGGATATGTGGGTGTGTAGCACAGGCCAGATGGAAGGGGTGTAACATGACAGTTTTCTTCTGTGGCTTTGCTTTGTTTTTATTGTTGCAAGCGAGCAAAGTATAACTAAAATTATCATTTCTTCTCTGGGCAAAAAGAACTAAGTGGTAAGTTCCTCTTTTACTCCCTGTGGCTCCCGGTGCTCACCATGCAGCTGCAACCCTGTTCAGCGTAGCTGACAGGTTGATAAACATTTGTTTAAAACTTCAGCTTATGTATTTGAAGACCACTATTGTTTAAAGGAGGGAATTTATATGTGGGGCTCTATATTCTGTATCATGGAATAGATCTGAAGGCAGATTTATTAATAAACAAGGGCAATTTGATGAGACTTATGAGTCCTCTCTTGGCTGATAAAGGTACATCAGGGTGAAAACAGCTAATGCCGAAAAAAAGAAAGAAAAGGGGAAAAAATCTATCCAAGACAAAGCATTTTAAATCTATAAAGCTATCCATTCAAGAAAGCTTTTTAATTGTTGAGAGAGGGCTGTTCCAAGGCCAAATTCTAATTTACACATAAGTATTGTAGGAGTTTGGTATAGTAAATGTCCTTATTGAAGAATAAAGCAATTAGCACAGTAACTCGCTGTCATCTGGCACGTAAAGGCATTCCAAGAAAAAGTTAAGTGTTGAGGAAAGGAGAGAAATTCAGGACAGCATGTGGGAGAGGAATATGGAGGCTCCTTTTTATGCCACTCAGGAGAAAAGGAGGGGAGAGAAAACCCACTGCAAACTTAATCTGTTCCCTTACCTCATCATAGATTGACCAACTTTCTTCCCTTCTTTTAGGGAAGGTAGGGGGAAATAAACCCTACCTAAGTTCTTACTTAGAGGCTAAAATCCTGGAACCATGATACTGTAAACAAAATGTAAAAATTTTGCATCCTCATCCACAAATGCTTATTCTGCTCTGTGGATGTGCCACATGCCTGTGAACATGCGTATGTTTCATGAGATTCATCTGATGCATCTGAGTCTTCTGTGTCAGTGCTACCCACTCCCCTACATGTGGAGAATCACCCCATAAAAGTGGTTAACCGTTTTTTCCGGAATACATCTACACACATCTCTTGGCTGTGTTTTAATGCCCTGCAGGTATACCTGCGGCAACACCTGCGGGTCTTTAAACAGGCACACAGGACTTAATTCTGTCTATAGACACAGACACACATACAAATGCTGTTAATTTAGCACATCAGGAGACCTTTGTACTTGCCATTTCAACCACTTTCAGTATGGGTGCAAGGATATGTGTACCAGGAAAAGTATCTTTTGTACTGCATTCTCTCAACGGGAAAGAAAAAGAGGGTTTGCTCAAGATTTCAAACAGTTTTGTTTTAATACTTGCAACAACAAGTTTCAGGTGGGAGAGGAAACTTTTGGAAAGCTAAAAGTAATGGAAATGGAACATTGTAATTCAAATAACTACTTTATCAATAGCTTAATTTGATTTTCTACTGTTTGGGGGAAAAAATAGAGTTACAAAGATGTATTAAATCCATCCATCCTACTGCAGAGGGAGGATTATTCCATTTTGAGTGTTTTACCCGGTCTCAGTCGCTGGGTCTTTGTTGGATGATTCTTGAGTAAAAATAACAAGGTTTTTACCAGGTTCTCTGGAAAAGCACTGTTTTCTGTGTCATGCCATTAGTCTGGGGCTTGCTGAGTCAAGAATCCCTTTTCCTTTTTTTCTTACTCATGTATTTTTCCAGCATTACCAGATTTATGTCCTAAATTTGATTAACACATAGCAGTTCTCCACTTTTCTCTGTAGTATTTACCTCAAAATTAGGCCTTCCACACCTGTGAGCTGTTGTGGATACTTCTCTGGTTTATCAGCTCTGTGATGTTTAGCATCAGTTACGGACCTAGAGTTGCTGGGGTGTACTCCAGAGCCACCAGACAAGTATCTGGTCTGTCCTGGGCTTGGTGTGGCTGGGGGTGTTTGGTTCCCATGTCACATTGTGAACTCATATCTAAGACTGAGGAAATGAGGCAGCTACAAGAAATGAGGAGATTTCCAGTACACTCAGGAGAATGCGAGAACAGGCCACAGTTGTTAGCATTGCACATCACCCTTTCACACAATGCCACTTGAAGGGTGGGTTTGTAGATGTGTGGAGGCTTTTGGGTCCTTGCAGCTCCTTCCCAGAGCTAAGGGGGTGCAGTGCAAGGGCATCTAGTGCTGTAGTCACCAGACTCCCCCCAGGCACCCACGGTTCACCCCAAAGTGGCTTATATGGCAGCATGTGTCAGCCCTGTGCCTACTGAGCCCAGTCCGTGCCCAGGCAGGTTTTGTTTTCTAATCCGGTGAGAAGCAATGGAAGAGGTGAGCTTTGTGAATGCCCCCAGAGAGGGACAAGTGAAGTCTCATGTTGGAGGGAAGGAGAAAACTAGGTAATAAGAATGAATGGCAACTCATGACACTTGCACTTCCACTATAAATGCACCATACTGTCTTGAGTGACTGTCAAGAGCTAGCTAGCGTCACTAAAGTCCTCATAGCAACGAGCAAGAGCAAGATTAACTGTCAGAAAGCAAGGCCTGCCCATTTCCAGGTAGCAATGTGCATCCTGCCTCCTAAAAGGGGGCCTGAGCATGCCTCCATGCCCAGCAGCTTTCATCCACTTCTGGGGATACAGTGGGTGTCGGATGAGGAGATAACCAGGCAGGAACAAATCACATCAGCAGGAAGGAAGGTATGTTTGCCTGGGGAGACCCTTTGCAAATCAAAGTAGGTAAAGCAAGCAAAAAAGAGTAACAAACAAAACCTTCCTCAGCCCAGGGGGGTTAACATTGTTCTGGGAGAACTCCCAGGCAGGGAGCCAAACTGCACCACAGATGTGCTTCCTCCATCTCCCCAGTTGCCTTCACTGCACCCTGCCTTCTCCCTTCCTTTGAGGAAAGAGGAAAGCTGGAGTTCACTCCCTCCTTTATAAAGCCATCTTATACCACATCATGCAGTGCATGCTCTGCAGGGATGCAATCTTTCAGTAGCATTTGGTGTTGGGGGTAATGTTTCTTCTTTCCTTCCATCCCACACCACCCCAGCACCCGCTTCTTTGGTGGTACTATAGTTTGCTTCCTGTTTAAAGGCGAGTGAGAGCTACATGGTGGGCCACAGGTTTAAAAACTGGCCCTTGTCAACACTATTTATGTCAGACTTTGACTCTATTTGTCTGTCTTGATATGGGTAAGTAGGTTTTAGTTTCCCAATAGTAATACCAACAAAAAGGACCTTTGTTTTCATTCTTGAAAAAAGTTGCGAAAAACTCATCGCCAGTACCTTTTTTTATGAAATAAAAAAAAGAGATAACAACCAAAGGTGAGAGTCAAAGCTGAGTCTTCAGATCTGCTGAGACAGTCGTGGTGAGGCTTTGAGGATGAGCAGGTACAAATGGGCTTCCAAAAAAAATGCTGTAAAAAATAAACAAACTCTGGCAAAAATCGAAGTACTGGGGAAAAGCAAGCAGACTGTTAAGCTACATGACCCTATCCACTGTCATCTTCGTACCTGATGTACAGGATTCAAATCAGTACTGAAAATATTGATTGCATACCACATTTTCTCCCTGTTTTTTTGTTTGTGTTTTTTTTTCTCCTTTTTGCTTTGTATATTTACCACAGTGTTGCAGGGCTGTACTTGCAACATAGGTGCAGCTGAGGATGCAGAGGAGTGGCTGCATGCCAGTCTGCTCTAAGTCCTGGGGATCTTGGAAGTGGGCAGATGCCCGACCAACTACAGCCTAAGTTGGGCCACTCTCAGCAGGTAGATGCAAGTGTGGGGGTCACCAGCAGCCCAGGTGGGAGACGCCTCTGGAGATGTCCTGTTTTCTCCCCCTACTTACATTCGTCAGTCTCTGGTGCTGTTCTAAACTTAACCTGCCTGGCACCAGAAGAAATCTTGCAGGACTCTCATATGACACAGGGGGCTCATGACCGTCAAGGCAACTCCCAGTGGAAAGCCTGGACTGGGGCTCAGAGCCAGGAGAAAAGGCTTTGCTTTAGCTTTTCATGCAGATTTGTGTGGTTGCTTTTCATTTTTAGGTTGCATTTTCTTGCTAACAAAAATGATTTCCAGGGGTTTTTTTTCACTGGTTGGTCTCATTTTGTCTCTAGTCATCATAAAATGCAAGTACCATGATGCAAAGGTTTCTTGTGTATCAGTGCCTACTAGTAGCCAGCTTGATATGGAATCACATGTTGTTTCCAAGTGCAAAAGTCAATTTGACCAATTTTAGCAAGAGAATGGAAAAACATTATGCATATCTATAGAAAATATTCCTTGCCCCAGCCAAATGAACAAACATTTTGCAAGGCTGAGCAATAGTGCCGTGCTTTCAAGATATTCTCTGCCAAGGATTTTGTTCTCCTGATGATGCTTAATCCTTCTGCTGATGGGACAAAGACCTCTGGGAACAGGCCACAGCCAGAGCTTCCCCACTTCACAGAAAGCATGAGGCTAGCAATAATTTCAGGGAAAAGATGAACAGAGAGACTCCACTGAAATCAGTTTTAAAGAAATACATAATTTGCCTCTGTTCCTTTATTTCAAAAATATTAGATACTGCAACATTGCTGTTTCATTCTTTGAGACCTTATACAGCCTCAGGGTGGGTCGAGGCAGGTGATTGTACTCTCATCCTACCACCTGCCCCTCCTCGGTGGGATGAGAGCCAGGAAGGAAGATTTAACCTGGTTACCACATTTCTGGAGAAGCACTGACTCCTGTCCTGCTGGATGGAGCTCATATGGAGTGTGCTTATTTGTTGATGTACTTCATAAAAAATCTACACTCTCAGACTGTATCCTCTGTGTTGAGGCTGAATTTTGTAGAAATGATGAACTGAGCTGCAAGGAAATCATCTGGAAGATACTCTGTTTCAACTGCAGTACCCAGAGGAAGCCATGGTAGAAAACACTCAAGCTACATTACCTGCCACTGCCTCACCGGCAAACCTCTGTTTTCTTCAGCGACACGGGTGCTTCTCTGTAGGAACCTCAAGAAGAGAGATCAAGCAGCTAACATCATTGGGCTAAGACTTGGGGGATGGTCTAGGCTCTGTCCTCAGCCCTGTAGCATCCCCTACCTCTGCAAAGGAGGTTGAAGTTACCAGCGCTGTGCTCTGCAGAGCTACTTGGGAGGTTCTCAGATCAGTCAGTAATGAGCTCCACAGAAAAGCTTATAAATATATTAAATTTATGAACATTTACTGTACGCTGCACACTGAAATCTGCCAACACTAATCCAAAAGAATTACACATTTTAGGCCTGAACATAACATACTGTATGCAGTAACTCACATCAGAGCAACCCATATGCTACTGTTAATGTGCCAACTGACACATGTTAAGCCACAAACATAAGAAAGGATTGGATTTCAACTGCATTTTTGTATTCCAGTTATTCCTCAGGTCCATTATTTTTTATTCACCATCATCTTCTCTCCTCTATCTAGACAGCCTGCTCTCCCTAATACATCTTCCGCTCCCCCTACCAGATTTCCTGCTGGGTAGAAGCTGCCCTGGAGACAAAGCGACTAACATAAGCACATAGGCCGAGAAGCACAGAAATAGAACCCACACACACTCCCCCACCCCCCCGCAATAATCTAGGTCATTTAATAGCCTACTTTCAGGGTTCTCCGTGAACCCTGTACCCACTCCTGCTAGGCAAAGAGAAACCCTGAGAAGAAGTGGGTGGATGAGTAGACAGCCAGCCATCCCAAGTGTCAGATCTGACTCCTCGGGAGAGATGCGTCGAGGATGCTCTGACAGAATGTGTCTGAGCTGGAGGCAAATGTTTCTGTATTACATTCATGACACAAGAGTTCTGCCGCCTTGCAATATGTGCGCGCTGTTGCTTCTTGATGGTAATAACTGGATTTTTCCAGGGAGCTGGTGAAAGCACCCCAATGCTGTTACAATAATTAGGTCTCAAGAAGATTTATTGAGCTAGGATAACCCTCCAGAAATTGGTATGCTTTACATAAAGTGAGTCGGGGAAACTGCAGGAGGCTCTGAGTCTACATGGTGCCCCATGTAGCAGGAAGGAATCTGCTTCTCACCTCTCAGGTTTGTCAAGGTGTGACACTGGGTTTTTGAAACATGCAACAAGGGACAAAACCGCAACAGGCTTCCGTTCTCCCTCCCAGCTAGGCAAACTTAAAGAAATGCATGTGGTTATTGGCAAAAATTGTGTGAAGGATGCTATTTCATTATGTAAGCAGGAGCGTTTAAAAGAGGAAAACCAAAAAGAAGAGCACATGTCATCATGCAGATTTAAACCACAAACTTTCAGTTACCTTATCAGATAAATACCACTTAGAGAAGCAACTGATATATTTAATGTAGGCCAGCTACTGAAGAGGATCTGATAGAGATTTAAGTGATAAATTCCGCAAGTATTTGGCAACGCATCAATAACGTACTGGAGAACCAGACTCCTGAGTCTCTTCTTGATTAAAGGAAAGCAGCTGCTGGAGTCTCAGAGCTAGAAAATGTGCCATGTGAGAAACCAGGATTCAGTTCCCACCTCTGCTAGAGCTGACCTGGTGTAAATTGTGAAATGAAAGTAATAGCTGGCTTGTGTTTGAGGTAGGAGGAGAGAACACACAGTACAAATGTTTTCCAGTCCAAGGGTTGAGACGACAATGCACATACTCCCGGCGTTTACTTCAACATATTCCTATGGATTAATTGGATCTTCTCTCTTCTTTTGGCTTCTGTAGGCAATGCAACGCAACTCATAGTGGCACGTCCTGCAAAAGCTAATAATACCCTGGAGATGATGCAAACAGCATCCTTGAGGTGCTTTAATTTGCACTTGCACTTTAATTTCAGCACAGAGAAATCTTGTGGGATTCCCTTATTCAGAGTTATATACCTCACTCTTTTCTAGAAACTTCAAAGACTTTTATGCTAAAGAACCCTTTCATCATGTCCTCAGATTGGCTTAATTAAATTTAACAGACTATTGGTGCTTTTATAAAATAAGCAGAAAAGTGCCTACCATTTAAGCATACTACTATATTTAATTTTATTCTTAATATTATTCTGACTTCCTTTTTTATTTCAAACATACATATAAGATTTGCATGTGAGTAACTGCAGACCCTAAATGCAGAGAGATTAAGTGTGTTGATAGCCCTGCTTATGAAAGTCTGCAGGATTTAGGCATTTAAGACTGTTCTGAATACAAGACAGAGGGTTATTCATTAATATTAACTTTGATTTGATATGGACAGGCTCCTTAGAGGTTCCCAAGACTTTCTTCTGAATCAATGAAGAGGGAGCTACTCCCATGAGGTCTCTTCATTAGACCTGAACTCCAGAGCCCTGACCAACTTGGGGTCCAGGACAAGACCTCCTCTCTCTTCATTGCCTTAAGGGAAACGTAGCAGAGACTGGCTGCTGAGCAACGTACCTAACAGAAGTATTTGGAATAAGCCAGCGTGAATCTTCTCCATAGTGTGTTCAAAACAATGCCTGCTTTTTATGCCTAAAGCATTTGTCCGTAGAGCTGAGACAGAAGACGCTGTGCAGTAAATGTTTGAAGTTCAGTAGTTGAAGTTCAGTTGTGCAAGTTCAATGGCTGACTGAGGGTACGAAGGACATGAAAGAGCCATGCTGTGTTAGATCAAGTGTCAATCTAGTCAAATATTCTCCACTGAACAGTGACCGAAATATGTTGTAGGAAGAGTATAAGAGCAAGCAAATCATGTAGTGAAACATCCCTCCATAATGATTCCCCAGCCTCCAGCTATTTGCAACTCAGTGACCTTCTAAGCCAGAAGTGGTATCTTGGTGTTCAACTGTCCTTGGTGGATTTTCTTTCCTTCTATCAATTGCTTCTTTAGCCTATATAAACTTTCAGCCTCTTGCTAAACCATCTTGCTCTTGACCATCTCTAGCTAAACCACATGCTATGTGGCAAGGTGGTGAATTTTGTTTCATGTATTTTGGACCTACCATCTGACAGTGCAGTTCTTGTATCAGAAGAGACAACAGAAAATCCATCCCTATTCACCCTCTTTACACCACTAATTTTGTACAGATTCTTGTCTTCTCCCCTTCTTTTCCAGGCAGAAGAGTCCCAGTCTACTTTGCAATTCCTGATATGATGTGCATACAAGCTAGATGAAAATGAAATATTTTTGTTCAAGAAGAGCTGGAGCAGATAGATAATCAGAAATGCAAGTACAAGTAAACAGGCAACCAGGAAAAAGGTCAGGCTTTAGCAGATGTGGTACTTACAGCCTGCAGGTCTCCCCTGGAAAGGTGGCTGGAACTCCTGTCTCAGTCCCGGCTGGTGGTTGTCTGGCCAATGTTCCTCCAGTATTTACCAGAAAAAAATGTCATGTGTTCCATTTACCTTATTCTCCCATCACTGCGTCAGAAAGCCTGAGGAGAAGAAACATCCTTCATGATCTAGTAGCTGTGCTGAGAAACCTTTTCTTCTCCTAAAACATGGTTTCCTCCTGGCTTCTTCTGTAAGGGAGGTAAACCGGAAAATTTCTTGTAGATTACCCTGCCCCTGCCAAAAACTTCAGTTGATCAGGGAAGAATGGGTGCTCTCCCTGAAAATGATGATTATTACTGTGAGCATGAGTATGGTGCCCTTGTGTTCATGCATCTGCACTAACCTTGTGGCACTGCTGCACCCATCAGCAAGGCTGGGGGAGAGGTGCAAACTGGGACAGTGCTGGCATATCTATGTGCTTGGTTAGTATCCTGAGTAAAGGTGGTTGGGAGGCAAGAAGATCTTTATGGATGACTCGTCCTGAAAGTCAATTTGTGCTGACAGTATTGTTCATTGCATACATGAATGTTGCCATGATGCCTTGGACCCCATCCTATTGTACCGTTTTTTCAACCTCACTAAAATTAATGAGAGCAGTACAATGACTGAATTTAAAACTTTGTCTTTAAAGTGGCTTTAAAGCTTAATGCGGTCTTATCACACTTGGGGGCATTACAGATAGAGTGGGGACCAAGATATTGAAGTACTAGTGTTTTCTTAAAAATAGATTACATTCCTAGTGACCTTCCACTGCCATGTGTTATCTGCAACTGAAGTTGAATAAGCAAGTCAATGATTTCATTTCCATGGTTTGAAGCAATAGATTCGAGATGTTCACTCTCCTCCTTCCCCCATTCAAGCGAGAATGCAATCTTTGCAAAGCACTGCTTTCATTTAGCTGTACCCAGTTGGTACTTGTTGCCAAATGGCATGTGGATGTGCCTCAGAGAAGATCACTCTTGACTAATGAAATGGCAATTAGTTTACGCAACTTATTAGCATTAGTATTTATTTTACTTTACAATATTACCTAAAAGCGGCTCTGAGAAATTTAAACTGAAGCATTATCTGTTCAATGCTATCTTTTAAATAAATCGTCCTACTAAATGTAAAAAGCTGGCATTTGTACTGCATGCACCTATGTTATCATCGTCGCAAAGCAGATGCAGAATGTAAGGCGACTCGAACAATCAGCACTGTAATTTGCACAGTAACATTGTTTTAGATCTAATTAGTGCTTATGCAGATCCCTTACAAAAATGTGAAAACCGCACCAGGATGTAATTGTTAATGAATTTAGTGCAAAGCACATCTGCATAAATTCCATTTCAGCAGGAAAAAAAATCCCAACCTCTAAGTTCAACTGCTATTTGCTCAAGAGCCAAAACACTGTGAATTGTGCCCACTATGTTTTAGCCTTGCTCTGCTGGCTTTGATATTTCAAATAAATACTACAAAGTTAAAGCCTCCAGCTGCAGACCAACCCATCTGTAGATGTTTGTTATATTTGGCAGTATTCAAAGATGATTTGCCTTCCTGCTGAAAAATAAAATAAAAAAAGAGGTTCTCTCAGCAAAAAACCAAAATTGAAATACTTATCAGCCAAAAAATAAAGTTTAAAAATATTCTGCATGGGTCAAGTGGTAGAACTTTTGGAACAGCAGGCATGCACGTATGCTGCACCTAAAGCTTGAACTCTGTACCTTGCTCCATGTGTGTGCATAAGTCCATCTGCAGTCAACTCTTTAGGGACTGCAGAACATATCCATGGCTAACAAGGAATGCCACTAATGAATGCAGTTAACCGATCTTAAACTTCATGCAACAGCTGCCTTAGAAACTGCTCATCTGCCCTTCAAGACCAGCATAAGGGTCTACCCCACATACCTTTGTTTCTTCAGAGTAGTCATTTTCTGGGGTTTAGACAGGGCTCAAGAGTTGGTCTTCCACCAAAGAACTGGGCTCAGAGGTTTTCATACCAGCATCAGAAATCTCACTCAAGAGTTTGAAGGTTGTCATTAATGATTTTCAAGATGTGAACCTCTTTTTGCTGCATCTTGGCTTTATTTATGGCCTTTATATACAAATGTAACTCGGGTGGACCTTGCAGCTACAAAATCTTCAGTAAACTCTTTTGTAGGCTTCTTTATGGAATTCTTGGATCCACAGTTTTCCCTGAAGAGAGTGAAGATGGTTTTTACAAGATCAGGTAATATTATGATTGCTCTGACTGCCATTAGCACATAACAGGGTTAGGGGAACATCAGAGCAAGAGCCAGGAATATCCAAAACAACAATTGGGCCTAAATTCCTACCCTGGTCTACCTCAAAAACATCTGAAAAACTCAAGTGAGTGAACCCAAATCAAGAAATTACATAGCGCATGATATTGGAGAAGTCTTACACACCAACACATTGATACCTGTAGACTCAAGAGACATATACTTGAAATAGATTATCAGTCTTGGGTTTATGGGTTTTTTTTTGTTGTTTTTTTCTTGAAGTTTCCCCCCCCCAAATCTGGCATTCACAGTCAGGCTCAGCCCCTTTCCCTTGGTTATTATTATCTGAAGCATATTTTGTATCTGTAGGTTTTTAAAAAGAATCATTTTAGTTTTGCATCCACAAAGTTCAGCTGTGCCTTTGTCTAAGAAATCAGAATGGATTCGTGGGAGAGGTGGGAAGCATGGTGCAATTCAGAGACCTATCTCTTACTTCAAGCTCTGGCACAGATTTCCCATGGGTGATTAAATCAGGCAAGCAATTTAACCTTCCATACTTTCAGTCTCCATTTCTGAAAACGAAAAACAATAGCACTGGTTTACCTCACTGAGACATTCATAATAAATGACTACATTAAAGATGCTGATACATTCAGATATCATATGATGGACCTACATAAAAAATCTTAATATAATCTAGATTCTTGGATTGAAATGGATAGCTTTACAAGTTAATAGATGAGTCTAGTGAAAACATTCATGAGATTGCTATCCATAAATTTGTTAAAAGGAGATTAGTAAAATACATTCTGGCAGCATGCTTCATGTTTCTTTTGGCCAGTAAAAGCATGCTAAATGCCCAAGGCCCACAGCACTTTAAATTTCAGATGATCCCATGCCAGTGACAACTGCTGCATCAGTCCCTTAGAGACCAAACCAGCACTTCCAAGCTGCTAGCAGTGGGTGTTCATACTGCAAACTCGACAGCTCAAGGGTGTTAACAGGAGAGGAACAAGAGGGAAGCCAATGAGAGCACAACAGCACTGTGGCTTGGTTGTACACATGCATTTCTTCATATAGGTATGCTCCATTTGATACAGAAAATGCCCTTGCCGTTCTGAGTTCTGCACAAAGGACTCAGAGAGAAGACCTCCTGGAGTATGTTTTTCAGTTTGAACCAACAAGCAACTGATTTAAAGCACACTTTTCATCTCCCCCCTCTTCTCCCGTATTCTTTGGTAGAACCCAACTTTTCTGGGACCAAAAGATCCCATTCTATCAAAGGGTTACTACTGAGCTTTTCCAAATCACAAGTTAGGTTGCACAGGTCTTTTTTTTTTTTAACATGGCATTCTCAAATGTGAAGGACTTAAGGGACTGAGGGAAAGAGAAATATTCTTGTAGACAGTAGAACAGTAGAACATGAATGCAGGAAAAGTGGAGATGAGAAGGTTGACCAAGGGAACAGAAGCAGGTGAGAGAAAGGTGAGGAGGACAGAGAGCAGCAAGCATCATAAGCATCATTAAAAGGAAATGAGACAAAGAACAGAGTAGAGGTGTGTGAACCATGCAGGAAGCTTCCTTCTCAAGAGCCTCAAATCACAGCAGTTATCCTAGTTTTCTGTTGTGTGAGGAAAACTAAGCACTGCATAAAGATGAAGGGGTAGAAATTCATCAGATGCAACTGGTTTGCACCCACTTATGGTGGCAGTGAGTTCTGGCAGGTATGCTGGGGGCATTGGGAAACTGTGTCCATTCAGAAAGTGGAACAGTAGAGGTTGTAGGCAACCAATTTTTTCTCTTCTGCTCCCTAGGGCTGATGAAATAGAAATCTCCCAATTTTTCTGAACAGACTTTCAAGTCCTTCACAGTTTCCAGCATTCAAAGCCCTGCTTTACATGCTGGGAAGTGAGGAGCTACTCAGGTAAGTAGCAGCCAGTTATGGAAACAGTCTCATCTCCTGACTTGCTCCCACACCACTGGCCTGGCCCTCGAACACACCACCAGAAAGATTTTCCCACTTGAGTAGCAATTAATGCTTCTATCTTTTTTTTTTTGACTTACATTTCAGGCATTCGTCTTAGTCTGTTGTGGGAGATGACCACATGTCTCTGCTTCTTTTGAGAACTTGTTTCTCCAAGCAGTTGCTCATGTGACTTGAGCAGCCATGGAAGCTAAGGCATGCCACTGGCCTGGACTGAGAAGGAGCCAAAATAGGAATCCTGAGGAATCCCAAGAGGGGGAAAGCCTCTCCTCCACCAGCATGTTGGTTGAAACCTGGCATACAGGGAGGACAAGCAGACATTTTCTTCCTTGCTCTGAGATTCTTTTTCATGCAAACTCTGCAGCATAGAAAATTCAGCTGCTCCCTATTCCTGCAGGTTAGCATGGATAAAAAGGCGCTTCACTCTTTGCTTTCAGATATTTTTCTAAACAGTTTTGATACTTGAAACATTTACACTAACAAAGAAATTCCACTGCCTCCTTGCCTCCATCCCTCCCACCCCAATAACTTGCTCTGCCTTGTATCTCTGACTTGATTTTTGGCATATATTTGCATACATTAGAAACGGAGAGAGGATTAAAGTTTAAGAGGAGATTGTGGCTAGTGTGAAAGGGGAACAAAAGGACATCTGTGAAGTGGCCCACAACTGGCAAGGAAAGCTATTCCACCTCCAGCACCAGCTGCAGGGGAAGTGGTGCCCACTACCCCAACAAGACCTTCTTTGTTTTGCTGCAAAAACTGGGAGTGGCAGCTCTTAAAATGACACAATTTGAGGTGAGGAGCTTCCCTTTTTGCTGCTCTATTCCAATATTATATGGCAACAGATGTTTCCTAAGGAATTAATTCCTCCCACTATTACCCAAAAAAATCTTCCAAATGCAGAGGGAGTACAGATTCATGGCTGTGGTGTCCCTGCACCCGCAGGCAGGCATGCAAGGAGTCATGGCTGCAAGTCCCCCCAGGGCCCATCAGCCCTCCTAAACCTGCCACCTCCTCTTATAGCAGAAGAGGATGTTTTCCAGGGTGTCTTGGCCCCACAGCAGCAGAAGGAGCTGGGGGCTGTGTGGAGGATGTGGGAGATGGGGGAAGGCAACGTGGGACAAAAAGCAAGGTGGGGTTGAAGGCGAAGCTTGAGAGTAAAGAAGAGGGGGACAAAAAGATGCAAATCGGAAGAAGAAATGTTGTGTGCAAAGCTGACTGTGAGTGAGATAAGAAGGAACTCTCTCTCTTCCCCTCTGGTTAAATTCCTGCTTTCAGACTGCTGGAGACTGCATTCTGACTGCTGGAGACATCCTCAAAATCAGTCCTGGTGTTTTTCTCCATGTGAGATTAATGGCAACGTAATGCTGACAACTACCCAATGTGTGCTGCAGACTGTCCAGTGCATTCAGCTTACATGTTGTGATGAGTATCTTCCAGACAGATGCATCTGTACTGTTATCAGGTTGGGAGAGTCCTTCCTGCCTTTCACCATCAGTAAGCTTTAATTTAAAAATACAAGTGGATCCAACCATTGGCTTTAAATTACTTTCATGGAAAAAACAATCAGCCGAACCAAAACAACCCTGCATGGGCTTTCATTTCAACATATGTAACTAAATGTTTTTAAAAATCTCTGGAAACTCTAACTTGTTGATTTGATTTTCTGTAAATCACTCAGTAACTGCCAGGCTCTCTTCTTTCCTTGTGTGCACTTGGAAGAGGAGGGGAAGAGAATACCTAAGCTTAGAGCATACCCAGGAGGGGCCGAGCTGAGCTTCTTCAAAGGTTCCTTTGTTATTTAGGTTTTTTTCCAAGTTGTTCCCATTAAAATAGGATGGAATTTCTTCTTAAAGATGATAATTATAGTTGGAAATACTGACTAACACAAGTACCTCAGTTCAAGATTGTGTCATGTAGCTTTTAAGGACAAGTTTTGGGAACAAAATAACTTCTGCAAGTGATTTTGTAGGAAAATTATTTTAATTCTTGAAATTCTAACCTGATTTTTGCTGTTGTTGGCAAATTCATGTTTAAACTGGTGTGCTTCTGGTTGGGAAAGTCCAGAATAGAATAGAATAGAATAGAATAGAATAGAATAGAATAGAATAGAATAGAATAGAATAGAATAGAATAGGACTGGACTCATTCAGTTGGAAGAGCCATACAATGATCATCTAGTCCAACTGCCTCACCATTTCAGGAGAAGTGGACTAGATGTTCATATATTTTCAATTTTTTTTTTTTTATTTTTTTTTTTGCCATGGACTTGAGTAGCTGTTGGGTATCTTGTATGTATGTTTTATGTATCTTGTATCTTGGGCATGTATTCTTCATCGAGATGTGGCAAGATTTTGCATATATGCTTAATGGTTGATTGAAAAAGGAAATAATAATCCAAAGGTATACATTTCAAAGTATTGAAAATATTTTAAGTTTTCCTCTATTTTCACAAGAGTGAGCTCTACACTAAGCACATTTCCAAGTGGCTGTTCACTGTTCCAGTGCTATTCTGTGACCCTTTTTGAAAGTACACAATCTAGTGCTAATTCAGGACAACATTTCGTGCCATGTCAGCCCATCATTGGCAGGAGAAAGAAAAGAAAGGATCCAACCCAGATGTTTCTCAGAATGTTCCGATAAACTCAAGATTTTAATGGCATTTGCTACAATAGAAAAATAACGAAAAAAGGAGGAGAAAAAGGCTAGTGGGAACACTGGGCAGTCATGCAGAGGTGATCACTAAATGTCCTTTATGTACCCAATTTGTTCTTGATACTTAAGGACACTGTGGTGCTTGTACATGAACTGGAGCCACTTGTCGCTGGAAAGGCTGCCAGGATTAAATCAGTAAGAAATTGTTTATTCAGCCTGTTCAAACAAAAAATGAATTGTTTTGATGAATGAGATTTTTTTTTAATGAATTAGCACATGTCATGCCAGTAGTTTTTAAATGTAAAACACTGAGAAGTTTTTTTTTTTCTTTTATTCTCATAACTGCCCTAAAATAACTGAAGTATCAGGGCTCCTGCAGTAACACATTACATTATGTGTTCCAAAGAACATAGTTGCAACTGTAGTTAGATAAATACCACTTTAAAAAACCCACAAAACTTAAAAAAAAACCCCAAAAGCAAAGAAACAAAAAAAAAAATCTCTTCACGCGTATATTCTGTAGTAGCTTTCGTTACATCCTTATTTTCTGCAACAAAAACACAGGGTTTCATTTAAGTGTACTTTTAGTGCTGATAGACATGTTTAAGTTCCTCTGTTAGGATTATTAGGCAAAACGCTTCAGATTCCTTTGAGAGAGGTCTTAATAATGATGCATGCATCAAACTAAGTCCTCATTTTCCTACTGTTTTCAGTAGGGAAGTAACCTTCTGCTTGTGGAAAGCTGTATGCCTCCTAAAGCTGAGGTTACCAGCAGTGGGGAGTCACACATTTACCTTGCAAAAGGTCTGAAGCATCACCAGTCCTTGTGGGTTGCTTCCACCTTTCTTCTGTGCAGATGGGAAAGCTGGTTCTCCTCCTTCTCCCCTGGCAGTAAGTAGTGAAGGTGGTTTCAGCTGATGGGACTAGCTCTGCATCAAAACAATTTGGAGTAGTCCCAAGGCCATGAGTGGTGGCAAGCATCCAAGAGGTAGCAATGGCTTTAGGTGTACAATGTTTGCAAAATTAAGGCCTGTGGCCTTACATTTGCTTGTAGTCTAAATCTTCAAAATGCTACCTTATCCAGAGGAGAGTATAATTCCATGTGTTACTCTGTGTAATAACCCTGGCTTGTGCAGAGCACAAAATAGCTGTGCAGAACAACTGGCAGCTTGGATTTGGGAGAGACTTGAAACCAGACAGAGGTCTTGCAAATCAGGATGGCAGGGTCTGGGTTGTGGAAGACTGTAATAGGTACATTCATGAGGGGTAATTTAAATTACATTTTTGATGTGAAAAAAACACCAAACCCAAACCCAACCACCTAACATCATACATAGGTTCACCACCTTGTCTATGTGAGTACTTTCAATATTTCAACTTCAGTTATTATTATTAAGAATGAGATGACTCGTAATTATTAAATCTGACACATTTCACCTCTTGTTAGACCATCTATAGCATTGGCATAAACTAATTTACACACTGCTCATGTCCAAGAATGTGAAGACTGGTTCACTTTGGAAGAAACGTGGCATTAGGCAAGATGAGGTCATGTCCATCAAAACTCTGACACTGTACCCATTCTGGCTGGAATAGGCATGGAGTCTGGAAAAGCCCTCACTTCTAATTAGCAAACTAAGCTTGCTCCATGCTCAAGGCAGGGAATCTGGCATGGAGAACCTCCAAAAGCTTTTCCATGCCATTCCAAATTGGCCACCATAGTAACATAATTAAGACAATAGGGATATTACATTTGGAAACATGGTGCTAATAATTGGTTACCTTATTTAAGGAGCATCTTTTCACCCAGTAAATTTTGGAGATGCCTTTAGCAGAAAGAAGGGAGAGTGAAGAGAAAATTCACTGGTACACTTGGAAAATCAGTAGGCAAAATCTAAATTGCAGTTCGGAAAACACACCACCAAGTCCATTTTATTTTAAAGGTTTTCTCAACCTCTTGCTCTCAAAAAATAAACATGAAAGAAATAACAAATATAAAAAAGAGATAAGAAATACAGAAATCTATACTGGTTGTCTCTCCTGCTGTACTGATTGCTTTCTGTGGAAGATATCATTTGATGAAGCAGAACACTTAACGACCTGCTTTGACCAAATGCCATGACATGCAGGAGTGCTTCCAGAGCACCCAACTTCCTCATCTGATTCCCCAAAGTAACATGCCCTTCAGTAACTGGCGGTTGTTCCTGGCAAGACCTTCCTGCATTTTATTGCTCAATAAACTACTTAATTAAGACAGAAAACTGGTAATGAAACTCCACATTTTAGCCATATTTAGAAAATCTTAGGAAACTTTGCATAATCTCCATGTCTGATAGATTTATCCCTGTTAGCACTTGGATTACATTTCTTCAGTTAATCTTTTTAGACAGTAATAGCTAATGTTTACAGAGCTTTCACATGAGGACTTGGATTTATGTTACAGTCTTCATGGTTTTACGGTTTCTTTTGCCTATTGATAGAGCAGATGGGCAAGTATTGGTGGGTTCACTTTATTAAAGGTGATGGAATGAGCATGCAAAAGACTTAGGAAATGTAACCAGACTTGAGGTGCAAATCAGTGACAACACTGGTACAGGGAAAATTCTCCAGCCAGCACTCCGGAAGGATGAACAATACTCTTGTAAAGCTGCCCTCATGCTTCTTAAAATGTTCAGGTCAAGAAAACTTTCTCTCACAGGTATGAATAAATGGTAACACCAGCTTCCTCATGGTCTGGCTTCTGGTACCTTGAATCACCCGGAATAACATCTTGATCAATGAATTGTTCTCAGTGAAGTTGCTCATGGTGGGAGTCCTGAGAGTAAGGGAGGGGATCTGAAGGTCGCTATGGAGAGCAATGTGTCTTTGCCACCTAGAGTATGCAGGTTTGGTGTTTCCTCTTAATCTGTCCCCACCTCATCCCCTTACCCATCTCTGAGATTTTAACTCTGCTGACAATTACAGTTCATGGATCTCACAAGGAATTAAGGCTGCTCTCTAGCACTATGGTGACCAGCATCTCCTTCACTTGCCAGCAGCTGATGCTGCCTTTGTATCTGTTTTATGCTCCTTACCTGACTTTTTAAACAAACGAGTATCTGTGCTTTTACCATGGAGAGAGTTGATACATCCGTACCAGAACTTTACAGCCTTTGGTGAAATCTTTCTGAAATTTATTTTCCTTATGCACGAAGATGTTGACCCTGCTAGAGTCAAGTCCAGTGCGATGACCCATCAGGAGTGGCTGTACACCATGGCAGAGGAGGCACAAGATGCCTGCACAGTAACTCTCAGTGGGTATTTCCCTGGCTGTGTTTGAGCTCACAGCAACATGGTGAGCCTGCAAAGGGGCAGACAGGAGAAAGCTACAAGGTCCTTTACAAAATAATGTCCAATTCTTCTATTTTCCATTGTATGGCAACTGAACATTCTCACCTTGATAGCCTTGCATCAATAACGACTATTCTGTGTTCATCTTGTTTTGAATGGCATTTCTCTCTTAAAGCTTTGGTAATGTATGTACATGTACATACACACATTCACCCCGCCAAAGTGTATTACAAAATTTTCTGCTGAAATTCACCACCAGCCAAAGATTGTTAGAGCCACCACTGACTGTACCAATACATTAAAATGAACAATGGAATTTCTACAGTTTGGAGCACTCTTTCACAAGTGATGTGAATGAGCAGCTGATAGCATTAGGGGCAGGGTAGAAATAATTTAAATAAAATAAATAAAAAATAGGTCTTTTCAAGGGACAGGGGAAGGTAAAGACCCATATAAGTCTAGAGAAATACAAGTAACTTCAGGAAATTTTAAGAACAAAACATAATTCAGCAAAGCTGAGCAGCAGATGGGGTAGGGGAAAAAAGGAAGAAGAGGGGCATTAAGCTAGATCACTTTCTCACTGTAATTTAGTTTTCCTTCCCCACAGGAGCACATCCTTTATTCTCTCTGTGAGCTGCACTGCTTGAACTTCACCTAAAAATGTAACCCTTTCTCCCACCTCTCCCCCGTGGCAGAGAATCTGCCATTTAAAAAGCCAAACTGAAATCTCTCCACTAATAGTTTTACTTGTGTTTGACCTTGAAAGGCTACATTATTCTGAGGGTAATCCCTCAAGGAGTATTTAAAGCCAGCAGCAGCTTGGGGCAGTCTCCAAGGAGGACAGAAGGAAGCTCAGCATTCCCAGCATGCAGCTTCCTTGCCTCCTCATCATTGTCCTTAGTGGCCCTTTCTGGGTTTCATGCTGTGAAAACTGGCATCCAGAACATTTCCTTCTCAGATAACCAGTGTCAGCTTAACTTTACGTATAGACTGACCTATCTGCTGCTTTGGGCTGGTTTGCTTAGTTTGATCACTGAATTTAAGTCCTTAATGACCTTGGCTAGCATGGTTTAATATGATGACTGGTAACACACTGTGATGACGTGGTATTGAGCAGCAATTCTGCTTCCACAGCCTTATCAAAACAGTCCAACCAGTTATTGTGAATTGTCTTACACCAGGAACAAGCTCCTGTTCAAGATGATGGGGTTCAGCTCCTGTGTTACTTCATTTTTTCCCATCTGCCCAAACACAGACACAATACCTAATATTACCTAAAATAAAGAATTTCTAAGCAGCAAAACGCCCTGTAGGCAGGGACATCCCTATAGACAGAAAAGGTTGGGATGAAACAGAGAGGATTCCCAATTCTTTCCTCTTCTCCTTCAGCAGTGTGTGCTGAAGCCAGTGAGATTCCTCCAGCTTTGAACCATCATATCTAAGAACCAAATCTGGTTCTGCACTTGGCAGAAGCAGATACAGAAACATTATGCACAGCCAGATCTGCAAATAAAGATCTGCTAGATTAAAGGGCAGATATACAGTACATGTTTTGCTTTCCTGGTAGCCTGGAGAGAACCACCCAGACTTCTAACTTGTGTACATATACTTTCAAAAGGGCAAAAATGTTGCTTTCATAAATTAATTTCACACACTTTACAGAGATAAAAATAATCACTGTGACATTTTGTTTGTCTTCCTTTTTTCCTGTGTGCAAGCAGCCAACTCTCAATTACTTACAGCCCTAAATTTGTTCCGCTCAATTGTGAAAAGCCCCCGCAATATTCAACAGGAGAGGAAGAGTTCTGATTTGTGGAAAGTCATCGTGTTTGCAAAGAAAGCAAATTTCCTCCTCTCCCAATATGCTGTATATATCAGCCAAAACAAGACTCTTATACCGAGTGCCAACTGGTATGAATTCCAATCATTTTATGTATTATATATTAATGTTATAAAAATATGCACCCCGATTTTTTATAACAAGAGAATTTGTTGTGGCAATATCTGACACCACTTCTGAACTGACGTAGATGTGACAGCCTAACAAAAACATGCCTGCCAGCATGATGGCATTGGTTATGGATACAGTATTGCCTCAACAATTCATGGGGTTCTGTACTGGCTTTTTCTTCATTAACAACCATATCAGACTTGCTGAGTTTTTCTCTAGCTACTTATTACTCTCAAAGCTCAACCAGGTCTAAAAATGTCAAGTTTTGTTTATTTTGTTTCTTACACATCAAAAGTAGCAGAAACTGTAGGGACACTAGTTTCTTGTTAATTTTTTGGCTGATGGATTGCTGCCTTGGATACTTCAGCTGGCCTCAGAGAAAACCCCTTCTTTTTCCTACAATACCATTATCTCCCTTATCCTCCATGAGGGGAGACGTTTCATAGGAATATGTTCCTTGTTCATGTGCTTCTTTGTGGTTTCAGCATGCAATGAAGGAAAACATTACATAAATTACATAAATTTGGTGAGATCTTGTGTGTACAAGCGTGTAGTATCTGGGATCAGCACAGAGATTTTTGTTAGGTTTGCTGAATACGGATTTAGGGTGCAGCACTGGATGTGATCACACGTGGAAGCTGGGAAGAAAGCTCCCGTTCTGTGAAAGCAGGCAGGGACAATAGAGAGAGCAAATGTTAATTAACACCAGGAGCTCTTTGGTGCAATCCCTGTATCTTTGTGCTTAAATATATAGGAACTTAGAGACGTTGGCTGATAATAATAATAATCTGAAGATACAGAATCACATAATTACATATTTTCTCATGCAAATTCAGTGGGTCCTGACTTATGGCAGTGCAAATCAAGACTGTTGCCACAGCAGTGGATGTAAATGGATCTCCTGCACTACAAGCAAATGATGCATGACAGGTGTGAGTGGAAGAATGAGATGCTCGCATGGTGACTGCAGCCTTGTCCTTTCACTTGTCCTCCAGTCTCACGAATTGTCTCTCCAAGACTGGCACAGTCTTGGATTAGTGGGTGGTTATGACAGAAGTAAATTAGATGCTCTGTTTACATAATTACCAAAAGGTATGAGAAAACCAAATGCTGCAATCTCTACCCACAGTGAAAGCTGGTAGAAATAGCTTGCCTGGATAGGGAAAGTTTGCAGGGCTTTGGGCAAATGTTTCTATGGGACCATTGGGAGGTTCACAAGCATCTTTTAAATTTCCCGGTCAGCAGCACCAGGAAGCTCCGACTGCAGCAAGGGCTTCCCAGGGCACAGGGCTATGCCTGCAGCCAGCTGCTGGTGGGGATTAGGAGAATCTGCCCCTGCCAGGTGCTGGTGTTGTGCCCCTTCACCAAACATTTTTTATGTGCTGATCACCTCCCATGTAGGAGACAGCTGTTCTTTCTCCCTCTTATCCAAATACTTGCTTCCCTTTAAGCTTCGGTTTCTTAAACTGCCAACTTCTGTGTTGGGGTCCTGTGAAATAGATACCCATCTTCTTGATCAATCAATCACATTGATTCCAAAGAGCAACACTGCAAAAGTTTATGTAAAACACTATCTGTCCTGAGCCTTTGGTGATATCCTGTTTGACTTTTTTTATTAGCACGCTGGTTTTCCTGTTTGGTTTTTGTGTTTGTTTTTATTTTTTTTTTCTCCTTCTGTGCCTTTCTCTCCCTCTACCCCAAAACAGAAGCAATTTCCAGCTATTTTCTGTCAGACCAGGAAAAGGTTTCCCCCCAGACTCTCCTGTTAGATTCTGCTGGATCTCATCAGTGCCCCACTGGTTTTATTCACCTTTTCCCTCCAGGAGACTTGCCCTTTTGTACTAGTTATAGGTACAAAATCATGGCAGCTACAGGAAACAAGTGGTCCCGTTTTCTAATACCGATGGTGTGTGGAACACATTTTCCCTTCAGCAGCATGCTACTACTATTACTATTAGTATTGTCAATAGTAACTGTGTAACACATTGCAGAAGCGTCAGGCCCAGAATCAGGATCCTAGTTCAGGCTAGAATTGCTTAAAAATACGTGAACAAAATACGCAAACACCTGAAAACACAAGAAAGAAGCAACTCCACTGTAGGGACGGCTACAAAACCACCAAAAATGGGCAGCCTTAAAGAGATTATTCTAATAATTTACACACTGTCTGAACGTCAGCTGCTTTTAAGGGAGTGTTGCAGATGAAAAGACCAAAGAATATAGAAACCTACTGGAAGGCAGCAAAGCCTGATGTGTAGCCCTTCAGCACTGAGGGTTTGTGGCTGTGGAGCTGAATTAAACATAATTCAGCAACATCGGTGCCAGAAATCTCAATAAACTGTGCTTCATCCAAGATCCTGGTGTGCTGGGTACCAGAAAGCAGAGAAAAGAATATCCCAGTGAGACAAAACAAGCATCATCAGTTTCATCGTGCTCTGCGCTGCCTTTTATAACAGTGAGTGCATTTCCTCACTGGAGAAGGTTCCTCTGTGGGGTTTGGTGAGGAGAGGCTGTGTAAACCCTGCCCAGGCTCATCAATTGGAATGAAATACAGAGCCATGCCTAAAAGAGTGAGTATTGGAGCTGGCTTTGCGCTTTGCAGATTTGGATTTTCGGGTTACAAATGAAAAGGGCTACCTAGAATGAAAGTGGAGGCTGGTCACACAGGCTTAAGATGACAAAGAAGACCCAGTGCTGAGCTAAAAACAAGGCTGTCTTTTTCAAAGTGACTGCAACTACCATGAAACAGAATTAGACCTGTGACGAACCAGGACATACCAGGTTCTTCTGGGTACATAGATAGACCCAATAATGAAATTGCATATTTGGATGGGAAAGTCCGGTTCAGACTGTGAAAACTACTGTACAGTTCTCGAGTGTGCAAAGCCCAGTAAAACCCAAAAGTAGAACCTGCAAAGACATTTGTCCCCTCTCAGCCCCAGCCACATCAGAAAACCTGCAGTAGCCAAGAAAAAGCAGACGGTGTAATGAGATGACTCTCACCCAGCCCTATATATCATTACTTATTTTATCTTCCAAGGCGAATGTACAGGTATTGGGCCCTAGTCCAGGAAAGCACTTAGGGCCGTATTCTGATAGCATGAAAAAGAACAGTACTTTGCTCAGCAAACAGCACCACTGAAGTCTTTGAGGTGATTTATGGAGTTACGTTTGCACAGTATAAAGGCACCAGCATTTGTTTCCCAAACACTTGCATAGTTCCAGTGATGCTACTGGCCGCTGGAGGTTATTTGCATGTGCATGTGCTCTGCTAATAGACCTAACTCCTTACCCAAGACAAGGAAAAAGAGGGAGACCTGCCTCTCCAACTCCCACTTGAAGCCTGCAGTGAAAATGGTTGGCAAGGGACCTCCAGAATTTGGGAATTTGCTGCAAAAGCACAATTTCCCTGTGGGCCAGGAGAGTGTGTTTCAGGACACAGGATGTTAATTCCTGATTATTTAACTCCATCAACTGTTCAGAGAGGAAACCAGAAGTACCTCAGTACCCTGGATTAAAGTAGAAATACTCAGGATTAGTGTTTGACTAAGAGAAGTGAATCACCTTCGTCTCTCCAGGGCCACAAGAATATCCCCAGTATGCAGTCTGAGCACCTAGACCAGTCCTGGGGTGGATGATGTGGGGAGCAGGTAATCTTGAAAATATCCTGATTCAGAGTCCAAGGAGAGACTTCCATTGACCTAATGGAGTTTTGGATCAGAGCCTGCAACAGCCTTGTCCAGATTTGAATTTAAGATCTGCATAAAATACTGGGGAGGAAAAAAAGCCTAGACAATTTTCTGATATAGCAAAGAAGTTATGCTGCTAGATGAGAAAGTGCTCATCATTTCAATGAACAGAAATCAGGTTAAAAATTAATTTAGAAAGTTGGATTAACTCCATCAGGACAGGAATCAATTTGAGGTAAAGCATGGAATTACAACGAAAACTAGTGCCACTCTGTTCATAAATGATTAGTTAGTCACTGTTATGCTTACTGTGACTGCAGGGACTCCAAGATTCTGGACACTTCACAGGCAGTGAATGAAGACACTACACCGTTTATTCTGTGTGTTAGACTTAGTGTGGCAAAGGTATAAGGAAGAGACAAAAGTATTGACAATGTTATCCAGTGAGGGCAGAGGGTTATTTCAATGGTTTAATAAAAGCTATGCATGGGTTTTTTGGAAATTGGAAAGCTGATCTCCCTGACTGTTGAAGCAGGTAGGGTCAGCCACCTGGATGGGGCACACTAGAGCTCCTTGTGGCTGCTACACCCAGGCTTCTGTTTTGCCGAGGTGCAGCAAAGGCAAGAGGATGAGTGGATGTTCATGTCTGTTCCAGTGGGGTGGGGTACCCAGCCAGACCCAGGAATTTGGAAGTCTTCTCAGGTTCACACACCAGGAATAGCAGAAAGACAAAAGACTTGCTCCAGTTTACACAAGAAGTCTTGGGTGGAGCAGGCTTCTTGATCCTAAACCAGTATCCAGACAAGAAGATATACATGGTACTGAGAGAGCACGGTGGGCAGCACATGAATTGAGAAAAGGAGGGGATCACTGAAGCTGGTGCCTGAGTGTATAAAGGGCCATGACTCATTATTTACTAACTCAATGTCCAACCTGTACCAGCTGTTGCAACAGCGTGTGCTTTAATCATATTTTTAAAAAATTGCACTTCTGCTTCCAAAATCAATTTCATGGAGATATTGCCGCCATAATATACAGGGCCAGATCTTCAATAAGGCAATCACCAGAGTTGTGTTGACTTTGGAGAAGATGTAATGATTCATACCTGCTGGGATCTTCAGTCACAGAGTGTTGAGATAAGACAAAATGTTGAGCTGTGATGACTGAGTGGCATCTTGAGAGTGATTAAGAGGCTTCCGTTCTGGGGGGATGGGTGAAATATGGTCTATGTGCAGAGAGGCGGCACCAGTCATAGGCAGTAATTAAATCCCACATGACCTTTAGGTTTAAGGGAAATAAAAATGGTGCATAGCAGTGAATTTTATGAGTAGGCTTTGGTCTCTTTGGAATGTGGTGGACTCATGTCAGAAGTTTGGGAAGAATAAATAAAAACGCAACACCTAATACAGAAGCAAAAGCTTGTTGCATATCATGAAGGGACACCCACTACATATGCAAAGCAGAGGTGAAAAAAGACATCCATCATTACCTTTTTTTCCCAAACAAATGGCCCCATTTACTGTAAAACATGCCAGTAAACTCATCCCAAGGTCAGTAGAAATTTTCTACAGGGTGTGTCTGCCAGCATACAAGGAGGGATTAGCAGCTGCCCCCCCATTTGCCACCCCAGCTGGAATACCACACCCCGGTGGTAGCACCCGAGGGACAGCAGCGAGCCAGCATGTGCAGCAACTGTTTGAAGGGGGGATTAAAGCACGTCATAAAAGCTTGTGGCCAGAAGCAAAGGAAGAATGTTTTCATGAGACATCCGTAGGTTATGAAAAGCTGGGTGAGCAGACAGTTATTAAACAAAAGACAGAGAGCAAAGCACTCACAAAACACAGGAAACCACGTTTATTTCTTCTCAAGACACCCAACGAGCAGTGAGGCAGCAGCCCAGGTGAGGTCCTCATCTCCCTCAGGTTGTGTTCAGGTTGGCTCCTGATGCAGATCCACCATTCCTGTGTGGCAGAGAGTGACTGGCCAGTGGTGGCTGACAGCTACGAAGGGATGGCTGTGTGGCCAGCTGTCGAGTGGTCACCTCACAGGCAGTGGTGCTGGCTGTGTGGCTGTGTCCAGGACACCAGGAGAACTATAGCTGTTGTTTGGATTGAAGGAAACAAGTCTGTTTTAAATTGCAAGGGTGAGTTTAGCAGCTCAGCAACCTGGAAAAGTAAAGTTAGTGCAGCTACCTCATTATAAAGGACCTACTCTTAATTTTGTGGACATTTACAGACTGGGTTTGGAATACTACTGTTCCTTGTGGCATAGCTGGGACTACAGCTGAGCAACACAGCTTCATCTTCCTCTACTCCAACCTATTCCCTTTGTTGTTTTACAAGTGTTTAAATTGTAGTTATCACTTGATATAAAGTGTGGGTGACTAACTAGTGGTTTTGAACTTTACAGCACAAGGTAGGGGAGCACGTGACTATACAAAGGACAAAGAATTGCTTAAAATGGCTGAGTACTAAAAACCTCTCCAGCTGTGGCAGTACGTATTCATTTGAGGTTTTTCAAGCTGTTAAATATTTTTCTATTCAGTATTTTTATTAGTTTGTCCTAGGTCTTGTTTTTTTTTTTTTTTTAGTCCTTCTTGTGAATTCACTTTACTAAAAATACCAACCCACAGTCTCTTTGTGCAGTGAAATCAGGTTGGTGAAAACTGGTTTTGTGCAAGCAGCATGATAAAAGGTGCATTCAGAAATATATCCAACAAGTAAGCTCTCAGCAGGGTGCAAGTCTTCTGAAAAGGGAAGCAGAATCCTGCAAGCCCTTCCATTGCAGGCTTGTGCTTCTATTGAAGACAACCATGAATAAGGTTTTGCAGGATCAGGCCCCAGAATTCAGCAAAATTTACCTCCTGGCTGTTCTCCACAATATTTAACTGCCTAAATAAAGGAAGGAATTAATTTCTGTTTTAAATCCTTGGCAAGCAACTTCATCTTGTTGCTTATCTTTTCATGGGAATCTAAGGATCCTGTCATGTTACAGCTACTCGTGGAGCAGGGGCTCAAGGGAAAGCAAGGTGTTTGCTTTCTCAGATGAAAATCAGATTCTGACCGGTGGTATTTTCAATAACGCTTAACAACAGCTCATTGCTAAAGAAGAGGCAATATTGTGGCTTCTACAATTTTCCATTCTTGCCCTAAGTATGGTTCATTTTTCAAGCAAAGAGTTAACCATTTCTGTGGTGCTCATCCAGCACCCTGCTCTTCCTGGTGGCTTCTATCAAACTCCATTTTATTGTGAAGCATTGCACTTTTGGAAAATACAGCCCACCAATTTGGTGGTAAACAAGCCTTGGCTTTAAGACAAAGCTTGTTTTAATCTCCATGATCAGGCTACAGATCTGACAATGTTTTTTAACAAACCTCTTATGAAGAAATCCTATTCATGATTATTATCTATATGAGAATAAAAATGTCTAATTACCTTATATTAAATCTGTATTTATCAATTGTGGCTTTCTCTGGGAAATTGTAATTTGCAGAAATGCTCCACATTCCAGGCTGTAACAGTTGGAGGTGGATGTCCTTAAGGATGGGAAAAAAAGTTCTTTTTTAAATGGCACATTTACTAATTATAAAATGCTCTTATCTCTCTGCAGCCAAAGCCAAAATGAACATGTGCCTTGCACTAAGAAATCCCAGGATTGTCACAACTTGTGCCAGCTGTTGAGGTTATGACACCTGTGCCAGCATCGCCAGCTCTGCCCACTGTCATCTGTTCCAACTGTTCCATCTGCACTGTTTGTACCAATTCTCCCATTTCTGCATCTGTACCTTCTGCAGAAACGGGTCCAACAATGCCAGCTGTGTCGTCGGTGCCAAATATGCCAGATGTTCTATTTGTCCACCCTGGGCCAAATCAATGTAGTTTTGTGCTCATTAGTTTTAGCTGGTAGATTCTATTTCACAATTTTTTGAGATGCACTTAGATCGAATCAATTCTAAATCACCACTACAACTGCTTTGCATCTATGTCGCCATAAACAGAACTTTGTCATCTCGTGTTTGGTCAAAATTATTTTGATCTTATTAAATCACACATGATGATATAAGTTCTGCCTTAATGACAAGATTATTTTTTTCCTGTAGAGGATATAGCTGCAGAGAAATGAACAGACAAAGATGAGGGTCATGTTATCCAGGCTCTAAATAATCCCCATGGTTACAGTAAAAACTGCCCACACATTGATATACTAAACTGAGAAGGCCCTGGTCCTAATCCCTTATTTCACCACTGCAGATCAGGAGAAGCCCATCAGATGTCAGTTTAGTTGCACAAGTACATTAACCTGCAAGGGACAGAGGAAAACAAGGCTCCGGATGCGTACTGACCATGGGCACATCTACCAGAGCTTTGCTAAAGGTCTGTTCACCCCACCACCATCCTGATCAGGAGAGGGGGAGCTGTTGTGCTCTCTCTGGCTCTCCACAACCACCCTGTGGCTGCACCCAGTCTCAATAGCTTTTTTATTGGCAAGGCTAACCTGTATTGATTTGGGTGACGTGGTCTGCCTTTCCTGTGCTTCACTAATAACATAACATCTGAAAGCCAAATCCATGAGTCACTATTTATTTGGATTCATGGCTTACTCACAGGATTGTCCCAGTTTATGTCCTTTGCCACATTCTGAAAATCACACTATGTTCAGTGAAGGTGATGGGACTTCTGGGTGCATCATATCCTTTGGGACTTGTCTCTCTGGGTCAATAAGGAAAGCCAAAATTTGCCACTTTGTCAGGTATTTCAATGTTCATTCCTACAGAAGAGAACAAGCCAAGGTTTTGCATCCCTGCCTAATACCACTCAAAACAGCTTTCACAATAAAAGATGAGTAGGACATAGATGGCATATCATGCTGGTCCAAGGTCTGCAGGGGATTGCAATTGTATAGGTGCTTGTTCAGCACAAGGGACAAGCCCAGACCTGATCCCAGTGGGTCCCAGTTCAGACGCAGCAGGTCCAGCTCTTGGCACTGTGGTCTAACCTGTGAACTGCACATGAGGAACCAGATGCTGTCGACACCTATGGACTCACACATGGGTGTGAACACGTTCAACAGCTTGGAAGCCATATGCAGCATCCTGGTGTCCTGGACCCACTGTGCTGGAGATGTTGCCCATAGTCGCATCTGCATTCCCCCTACCGTGGCAGAATTACTTGTCCCCACTGCAAATGGTGACACCAGAGAGACATGGCTCTGCCATGTGGGGAGCCAGAAAAAGGGTTTGCATAAACTCAGTCTGCCACTGTGAGCTACTGAAATGAGCAGAGCTGACAGCTCCTCGTCAAAGGAAGGTACAGATTAAAAAATAGCAAATCAGTTCATTTAGGAACGGGGACTGAGGCAGAGGGAAAAGAGGCATTTAACAGTGAGGAAGGCAGTAGGTGCAGAAGGGGGCTGGAGTTCCATCAGTGCCCTAAAAATGTGTGCCAGGGATATCTCCCATATGGTGGTGGGGACCCTGCTCCTGTGAGGGGAAGGATCCCAGCGATGCTGCAGACCACCACAGTCCTGTCCTGCAGCTGTCATGACAACTCTCTCTTGAAAGCTCTTTGAGCTCTGGGAAGTTAGTGGATGCACCAAAGTGCAGTCATGTCTGATATATTTGTCCCTGACTTCAATAGGATTAAGAAATAGGGAGAAAACAGAGAGAGAAAAGAAAGGTTTTCTGTGTCTAGTTTGGGTAATTGAATTGGCAACCAATGAGTGGGAGAGATTTCTTATTAAGAAATAACTCCTGCAGCTTCTTATGCACAGCTCTGGCTGAAATCTGTAATTCATTAGTTTAGAAATTCCTTGGATTTCCAAACTGTGCAACTGGAAGACCCCTCATCCCTGTTACTCTGCGAGCTCTGCCATCATGCTCAGCAGCCACCTGTCAGGTGTTGTCTTTACTTATACAGCAAATGCCTTGAGATAGGAATTATTTATTAGATATAAATTGGAATAATGGTGTTTACAACAGGGTCTCTGGTCTTCGCTTTGACTGCTGCAAAACACCGTCTGGTAGTAATAACCCACTCCTGTGGAGCAATGCAGGTGCTTCACCCCATCTCTGCCTCCTTAGCTAGGAGGAGTCCTTGGAAAGCACTTTCTGAATTTGTCTTCCTCAGTAGATGAGCTCAAAAGATTTTGTCTGGGGCATAGAAAATAACTTTTTTTCTCCAAGTCAGGTTGAGTAGGGCCTTTGGGGTATTTTCCATCTTTCTGTCACAGCCTCTGCTTCCTGCAGCTGCCTGTGAGATTTGCTTGTGGCCCTGAAGGTAGGAACAGCTTCCCTCCCCTGCTCTGGTGGCCTTCTGCTGGCTTTTCAATGTTTACTGCAGGTTCTGGGTTTGCTATAGGGCACTAGACTGTACTCAGTGATTGCTGCTGTGATGTGGCAGAAGTAGAGTCTTTTGGAGCTGGCTATCTCCTTACTGCTTCCTACGGTTGGCTTCAACAGCACAAGTAGTCCCTGCCACCAGATCCATCCCACCAGGTGTCTCAGGCATCTTTGATGATAGCCTGTGACCTGTTTCCTAAAGGAAGGGTAATAAAGAAGGACTTGCCACTCCCATTGTTTCATGCTGGCCTTGGTGATGGGTCACATATGGAATTCTTCACATATTTGACTTTGAAAAATAAGGAGGTGTTTTGGAGGCCAGGGAGATGGAGAACAAACCTTTATTTTAAGAGAAGGCATTGTGGCAGAGCCCTGGGATATTATCAGCTTTCAATTGTGTCCTGAAGAGATTTATTCCCTTTTTCCCTAAAGGCCATTGCTTCCTCCCCTTTCAAGTCTTCTTGAATTACATGCATCTCCACCTCATTGTCCCAAGCAGCACAGCTGACCCTTTAATCACTCTGTTTGCCACCTAGCTAGCAAACATAGGTCACTTATTTATTAAAAAAACAAAAAAACAAACTAAACCCCAAGACTAAGAATACTGTACAGCTCACAGTTTAGCTTAAGTTTAGCTTGCATGCTTAAAAAGGAAAGACAACGTGGCTCAGAGGGCTATGTGTTAAAAGCTGGCATTGTGGAGCACTAGCTATTTAAAAGGACTCACTTTGGTCCTTGCCACTGCTACCAATAACGGTAACATAAATGTGAACACATTCACACACCCCCAGATGATTGTGTCTTTACTACTATGTTTGTAGGCAGCCCAGGCCAGTTCCCACTAAAGTCCAACTCTTGCGTTCACTGAGCATAAATCACATTCAGGATATTTTTTTTTATTTATTTTTTTTTTTTTTAGCATTTTATAAATAAACAGAAGAATTAAAAGTATGGAGAATTTATTTTCTAGTCTTTCAAAAGAGGGACTATCCAGATTGACTTAGAAGGAGGGTTTGCACGCTAGGCAAAGCAATGTGCTCCATCCCAATTAGCTTCTCTGGCTGGCCCAATTTTGGGGCTGGCCAAAGGTCAAAAGCAGTCCTCATCCCACATCCACCCTTGGCAGCTCTCCCGATGGAGAGGGATGCTTCATCAAGAGACTCTCCTACTCTGGCTGCACACACGGGGAAATTCTCAGCTAGCAGAACTCAACAGAGTGATGGAAAAGGGATGTAATCAGAACTGAGACTGTGTTGAAGACTTTTATAGGGCTCCTGTTCTTTCTCAGCTTTTTTGTACCTTTCTGGTTTCATCTGGGTGATGGTAACAGAGATGGAAGCATCTGCTTTAAAATCCTCCAGAAGAATTCCCCAAAAAGGAATTTCCACATCAGGCTCTGCACATGAACAGCCCAACATGTGTGACTGGAAAGGATTTTTTTCTTGCACCAGAAAACCACCCAGGCTTTCAAAAAGAATGAACCCTCTTCAGTATTTTTAGTTTCTATTTCATTCATTTAACGAATGTCATTACTTGCAGTTAAAAAAAATGACAGTGAGTTTGTGTGAGCTCTCCTGACACTTTTTTTCATTATTCTGGTGGGCAACAGAAATAGGCAGGGGAGAGAGGAGGAAAGCAGCTGAAGGGTGCCAAAAACTAGCAAATATCTATGCAGCAAAAAATGTTTAGGTGGTACTGAAAAATTTGCAGCATTGAGCAGTGTTATTGGATTGCCTGTAAAACTTTTTTTAAAAGTATGAGAATAGCTCGTTTGTTGGGTTTTTAAAAAATATCACATTTCACACTGGGCTACTATGAAGGGTGGAAATTTTCTTGAAAAATTGTCATTTTATACAACTCTAATTAGCAAACTGTTCATATAAACCCACAAGCTGTGCAGCAGATTTCACTTCCAACATCTCTACAGACAAGACAGAATTTCACCTACTTATTTACTGATCATGTCGCAGCATCCTTTTCCTGCTCGCTGATGACTGTTCAGTGGCTTGTGTAAAATGTGCTGGTGATTTCACAGCATTTCCATTGGACAAGCGTCCACGTGCTAAAGCAAATCACCATCACTGGTGCATTCCTGTTGCAGTCTTGTTAGGCAGGAACCAAGGAGCAAAAGATTGACTTCTCTTTTCAACCCGAGAGACGGTACAACCAAAACCAATTGAAAGATGTGGATGGGGCTGTCTGGGGTCTCATGCACTATCTTTCCTCTTGGTATATCTTTCAGCAGCATGAATATTTATGACTGTACTTTGTCCTGTTACAGACAAAATAAGAGATGCCCAAGGGATTTCAGTCAATGCAAATAAAAGCAATGTTTGCAAGCATGAGTAAATCTCAGTCATGGTACTTGGCATTTTATGTCAAATACAGCTAAAGCACAAAATTGCAAGAGATAGAAATGATTTCAGGACAGAACTGTTGTTGGAAGGTCATTGGAAAGAAACGGAGCCTTGAGCAATGAGTCCTCCCTCTTTCAGGCCATGGGTCAGGCAGGGTTGCCTGTGTTTCATATGCAGCCACTCAGGGATCATTAATTCAAACTGAATCCCCTGTTTCTTAGAGGTGGTAAACTCACAGATACTGGTTGGATCTCTCATTCCTCCTACAACTTATAGCTTCCACTAGTTTCTTACGTGTTTTAAAATGCATGTTTATCCCTGAAAAGTTTTTCACGCTGGTAAAAATCCCTCAAAACTACACTTGGTTGGACACTATGCCAGAGGCTGACAAGGAAAGATAATACCTGATTAGAACAATGTAGCCCATCTGCAATAAAAAAAATAAAAATAATAAAAAAAAAGACACCAGTGCAAGAAGGCTCATATTCTGCAAGCATCTGCTCAATATTTCTACTGAAAAGTTTGCCTTCTGCCTCTAATTGTCTCATGCGATGTCATGGGGAGCACAAATCTGCCTTTAAGCCTATTCATTTAGTTCTATTGCTTTTGCCAGTATTTAGAGATAGCGTTGTTGCGTTGATGTTACTTAAACTAGATGCGTTTCATTAAGAATCTTACTGATAATATTTATTTTGCCATGCCTTTGCATGTCAAGAAAATGAAATTTCCCCCAGTAAATCAAGCCAAGCAAAAGTCTTGCTGTGCTCTTCACATGGCTTTGTATTCTCAGATATGGTGTCTTAGATTTCGAGAACTAGATTTTTTTTACGTTCATTTTGCCTACAGACATTGTGACTTCCAATTTAGACTACATTGAACAATAAAATTAGACTTTAATATGTTCTATTTTATATCTTTCATGTTGTGTTTATCTGTGCATGTCTTATTTATCTATTCATGTATATATACATTTACTTACAGATAGTGATCACGTCAAAGAGTGCTTTTGCGGGTGTTCTGTTCTCTGATTTTAGATTTTGTTATTTGAAACTCGGAAAAGCTTTAAAGCTTTTCATTGTGGTGAGTTATAATTTGTCTTAAATATAGAACTCAAATGAATCTGGTTTTGTTTGTCTTCCTCAGTACCAATAGCTCATTTGTGTTTATTATACACTTATTAGGGCTTGAATTTTCTAAGTGGTGCAAGATATAGTCCCTCCCGTGACAAAGCAGCTCCCTTCAGATATCCAATTTATTTTAAATCCCAAGCTTCTTTTAAATATCAGTATAACTCAATTTATGAGCATAACTCAATTCATGGGCGTGAAATGTCTGTTTAAATTTGTACGCATTTATTTATTTTTCCTATACTCTTTGTTCCTTGCAGCTGCTATAAACTGAAATGAAAAAGCAATAAGTAAGTGTAAAAGCAACAGATCTCTTTGAAACATAAGAGCTGCAGGTTTTTATTATTTAGAGCTCTGTGGAGCATGATCACAAGTGTATTGAACTCAAAGTAAGTTATTTTCTGGTATGTTTTTGAGTCTGTACCTTTATAAATTGGCAAGAAAGCTTTTACTGCCTTTTCCAGATTATTAATCTGCCTTGCCTGATTATTCCTCTTCCTTGCAAAGCACTACCATTGTTTTGTGTGAAACTAAGGACTGGTGTCCTCACTGGTTGTCTTTTCTTTCTGTTTGACTTTATTGTAAAGTCACAATGATGAACCGGTGACTCTTCAATTTTATCATCTCAGCAAGTCATGTAAAAACAGAAGTACAGCTTGTCTGCAGGATGAAATAGAAAGAAAAAGTGGCTTGGAGAAGGGTCTTCTCAAAGGGCAGTATTTAAAAAGGTATATAATAGGCCAGAAGTATGCATAAAAATGCCTGCATTTGTTTTCACTCTGTTGCATTTTACTCACATTTGGTTGTCAGTGCTAAGTGGGTCACTAGAGCTCCTGTGCTGCTTGAATTATGTTGATTGTTGTGTCTGTCTTGCCCTTCATAACCCCTTGTTTGATACAGGGCAGGGCTCTGGTAGGTGCCCTGCTGTTTGGCCAAGACCCTTCCCTCTCGCCATTGCTCATGGGCCGTGGGTCAGCTGCCTGGGTGGAAAGCCAAAGTGTCTTATCTTTGGGAGGAAATACTTCTGCAGTGACAGCACTACCAGACTGATACTACCCATTTATCTGCTCTGTTTCCAGTTATTCAGGGCCAAATGCCTAGGCCTGTAGTCATGATGAGCAATGATTTACTGGCTGCATGGGACCTAAATGGAAGGATAGCATGGTACTTCATGTGAATTGCAGAAAACAATCAAAAGAGAAGAAAGAAGCTATTTGCAGAGTGGAATTGCCATCCTATTTGAGACTCTTCATACTTCAAGACTTGTGCTGTCACTGGTGCAATGACATTATTTAGACGTGCACTGAAGTTGAACTGTGAGAGAAGATGATAATAGAAGAACCAGTGCGGTGGTAATAGGAGATGCCTGTCATCATTTAAAGCACAAATTTGCAACCACATCTAAGTCGCTCCTTCTAACATATTTTAGCTGTTGGGATGAGCATCTCTAAGGGTGCAAATCTGAAATGACTTTAAGTACTTCACTTACATGTAAGATAAGATAGATGGCAACACATATTCAGTGGTAGTATTGGATCTTCTCCATTTAAGCAGAGCATCAAAGGTGTGATTGCCTAATAAGGGCACAACCAGAGACAGTTATTGAATTCCTTAATCCATTCAAGTACATGCTTTCATACAGATCTAGAGACTTTATCTCCTGAATTAAATGTTGGCTTTGTGATAACAAAGCTCATGAAAGATCAAGAAAGATTCTGACATCAAAACTGTTCGTCACCAAAGAAATTTCTGAAGGATGAAATGCTGAAGCTGTATATAATTATGCACTGTCAAAAAAAAAAAAAAAAAAAAAAAAAANTTTCTCCATGCAGAAGACCAGCACAAGTCAAATGGAGTTTAAAGTCCTTGATAACTTTATCAGGGAGGGTTGTCATGGTACATAGGACTCATGCTGTTCATATTATATAGGGAGGATTTTTTTCCTAAATGAAAGAAAGATTAGGTCAGAAGTGCATATTTGTGAATACATTTAATATGCCAGGCTTTTTAAAATACACCGATTTTGTTCTATTTTTACCATATGTATTTAAAAAATTACATATTGTCCTTTGGTTGTCACTACTTTTTAAAATGATTTTAATATGTAAGCACTAGCTTCAATGAAACTTGTAACATGAACACCAATTAAAGGAAAATATTTGCAGTGACTGTGTTTGGAAACCAGGCTCTGTCAGCTGGGTTTGACAAATAGAAGTTTCCTTGAAATGTTGCTTGACATACACCACACTGCTTTCTACAAAATTACAATGACATTATTATTTACCAATAATCACAGTCCTTTTGAAAGCTGAACATGAATGATCCTGTTCACTAACACAGGAAATATCCTGTAATTTGTGTTGAATGCTTATTCTCCCCTCAGTAGAGACCGCTGGATGGTACTCTGCATTGTTAGAGAAGCTCAAGTCAGGAGTGATATCTAATCAAATTGTCTTTAAGAAAAGAAGAGCTTGAGTGGGTTGTGATGGCAAGAAAAAAAAAGACAACTAAGTGACAAAGAAAGAGAGGTATGGAGGAATGCTTGGATCTTTAGAACCTTGGAGTCTTTTCCACAATTTGTCATCGGATGAGAAGGTAGAGACTTAAGAAGGGGACATAAGAAATCAGATTTCCTGGGATTGACTATATCTGTCAACTGGAGAGAGATCCTCATTTCTTCACAGGGAAATTGCAAGGGTCTCACATTAAAAGACTTCATCATTTGACTTTCCTTTGCTGAATACTGCTCCCACCTCTTGTTGCAGTGGAGATAATGTCTGTTTTCTGTGTTTGGTACTGCAGGTCTCTCTGGTGCAAGGGATGTGCTGGCTGTAGCAGGAGATGTTATTGTAGCACAGGTGCGGAGAAAAGGAAATGATGCAAACCCTTCTTTTGGTAGCTCCAAGTTCAGAATCCATTTGTTGGAAATTTAGCAGATGCCAGACAGATATAATCTGCACTTGCATAACTTTACTAGAGGAAAAAATACTACCACAATTACATCCTTGGAAACAATAGGTTTTTGGAAAGTGCAGCAATTTCTTAATCTCGGTAATGATAATTTACCTTAATATCAGTGCTGTACAGCTTTGAAGAAACTTTGCAGGCAGGCAGACTAGACTCTTCTGTCCAGTTTCTGTGCTCCTCCCTGAAGACAAGCTGAGCCACCTTCAGAACTGAAAAGCTACCAGGCTGTACTGACTGGTCTTATACCAAGAAAAAGCTTGCAAATCCCATCTTGATCTGTGGTGGTTCCCTCCAATAAGGCTATGTATCTTGGAAAAACAGAGAAGAATGTTTTAAGCTGGGATCCTTAGAGACAGTAAAAGGTTAAAAAAAAAGTAAAAGGCCTTAATTGCCTTGTCTTGGGTCCCTCTTTATAACATGAGGATAATCCAGCTGCTTGTGGTTGTAGGAGGGTTGCAAAGCACAATGACCAGAGTCCATTCTTAGGGCCCTGCAGAGAAGATGGTGAGATTAGCAATTTAGTGTTCAGTATAGACTCCGATTCACACTACAAGAGGAGCAAATTAAAGTTTCAGGTGCAGTAGCAGAGTTCCTCCTTCCTAACTGTGATTGATTGATTTTGCATCTGTAACATACCTTTAATATCTTAAAATGCCACTGTTGATTTCAGTGGAATTGCACTGAACTGTGTCTGCTGAAGGTTTGCCCCATTATTTTGGGGCAATTATTTTGAGCAGACAAAATCTAATCACAGGCACTTAATTATCACAGTCTCCAAAAGTCAGTTTCCTTTTTTACTTTTTTCTAGGAACATAAATAGAAATCCTAAAAGGAAAACAAACATCCAGGATGAATCACAGGGAGTTTTGTGTGAGTAAAAAGAGGTGTAAAAAGAAGTTACCGTACTGAGACATGTATTAATTGTAAGGTCAAAGAAGAATTTATCAAAGAAATGTGAACACTGTGACTTGGCATGCCAGTGATTGAACCATCCACCCTAAGAGAAATATCTGTTGCTGTTCTTGTTTTGTATATGTAATAGTGTCTCTTTTAACTTCAGGGGTGTATCTCCTCTCCCTTAGTCAAAGAAGAGGTGAATGTTTAAAGCTTTGGCCTGAGAGTTACAGGCAGAAAAATCATAGAGAAGAGCCCACAGCACATCGGTGTGCTGAAGACACTGCCACAAGTGACAAAATGGTCTTAAAGGGCTAAAAAGGGGAGAGATTTGGTGAACTTCCCGAAGATGATTGAGCCAGGAGAGGGATTGTCTGAGCCTTTGCTTGTAAGGGCCACCCCACGCTGCTGCACAGCGAAAGGCTTAGCAGGCAGCAGGTGTGGGATGCCTGTGGCTGCTGTAGTCGATGCTGCTTGGCAGGGCTGTGATGGTGCGCGATCATATTTTGAGCTTCTTCAAAGGAATGAAAGGAATGAGCAGAGGTTACTGTAGTGCATTATCAACAGAATAACCCCTATTCTCCACTTAAAGTAATAATCCTCGCTTTGTGCACACCAGTAATCTGCAGCCAGCATGCACAAAGTCATTTGTAATTTTCTTTCACTTCTGCACAACCTGCAACAGAAAAACAGAGAGGATACCCAAAATAACTAGGCAAGACATTTGCTTATGTGTGTAACAAGTAGAAATGAGCAAGATTGCACTGAGAAGAACATTGTAAAGCCTGAAATTTGCTCAGTGGACTCACAGCACTCTCACAGCATCCTGTAAGTCCCCACTTACGAACAGATCCTTCATTTTTCTTCCTTCCTAAAACTTCATTTTAGCATATTAAAATGGTTTCCATGAGCTGTCAATAGAAGCCAGAGTAAGCATGTTGCTTTTTCTTGGGCTAAATGTAAACTATTCCACTTTGCTTGCTGATGCTGAAGAACAGATTGAACAGAGCGAGGCTTATTGTCTTGAGCTACTTGTGCAGAAGTGTTTTTGGAGCTTGTCAAAATTGCAAACAACTATGTGCAAATTTGAAAGGTTGCTTCACAAATTGAAGCAGCAGCAATTTCTTTTGTCTTTTGATGGTGGAGATAAAAGACAACAATGGTTTTATGAATATGTTAACAAATAACCTGGAATAAACAAGAATATTTTTTTTTTTAAATCTTGAGAAAAATAATTAAAAATATACCAGTAAGTCTCTAGTCTTCATCTTAATAAAATCTGAACATCTGTAGTGCCTTCTTTATTCCTTTCACAGGCTAAACCAAGAACATTATACCATATATTCCCAACTTCAGTACATTAATATAAATTGTCAGATATAAAAAGACAGGAGAAACACAGTCGATACCTGAAGTTAGAGTTACTCCAAATACACTAACATTAACAGCTGAAGACCAGAAGTATTAGCCTTCTTACTAACATGATGAGCAATGGCCATCTGTCTTCACAAAGGCTTCCTGGCCAAAAATTATTACCTCAGTCCCAGTAAACTCTTGAACTTTTCCACATAGCAATAAGGAGTTTAATGAAGGAGATACAGCGTGAAAGCCCAGACTCTCAAAGGTCTCTTTAGGTGTTTAACTCTTGTTGAAGCTCTTGCTTCTGTGAAAAACTGTACTCCAAAATACTTGAAACAGAATACCTCTTCTGTTAGGAAGATATACAATTTTAAAAATATGTCAGCAGAACAATTTTCCGGTTCAATTTCTTCTCCCACCTGAACTCGCTGAAATCTGAGTTCATCTATTAATAGTTAGTCAGATTAGGTTTACCCCAACATAACAAAAAAAAAAGAAGAAAATGTAAGTTTTATGAGAGCTAACTCGCTACTTGAATGTCTGCTTGCAATGCTATGTCAGTGCCTGGTGTCAAGCACCTCCTGACTGATAGAATGAGAAATAAATCCCCAATCCCAGGACTAGAAAATTATCTGTCAGTTCAAGCTAGGAAATCAGTCTTTTATTGTAGCGACACACAAAACCACATCTCCCTCACTATACCAGCACAAAACAGAATGTATGTATAGTCTGTGCAAAGTTACAGCATTTGACCATAAAATCAGAACATCAGTGTGCACCAAGATCAGTATCAGCAAATAATTGCAGCCAGGTTAAGGTGAACATCTGCAGATGGAAACACAAATGGATATTTGCATACACACAATCCAAAAGATATCAAAAAGCCCTACCCAGAAACATGGGTCCTTCCACATGGATCCATCTCCTTGAGAAAAAGCCATAAATTATTAGAATTATGTGGTATATCATCTCAACAAGGCCAAAAAAGTCATTGCCTTTCCAAATAGAAAAAAAATAGCACAAATCGGCATAAGCTGTAAATCAGTAGTGACAGGGACAGAAAGCAGGCTGAGTTCAAAAACTAAACAGGTGAAATTGCAAAAAAAATATTGCAAGACATTACTATTTGAGACACATATAGCACTTTTTCATTCATAGATCCCAAACCATTTAACAAGAATGGATAAAACTCTTTCCTCCTGAGAATAAGTACAGGCTGCCCAGAGAGATGGTGTGGAGTCTCTGTCTCTGGAGACATTCAAAACCCACCTGGACAAGTTCCTGTGCAGCCTGCTCTAGCAGGACCTACTTTGGCAGGGGAGTTGGACTAGATGATCTGCAGAGGTCCCTTCCAACCCTTTCCATCATTCTGTGATTCTGTGATTGATTCTGTAAATAGGGCAGAAAGGAAACACAATGATCTTGCTAACATTTGTCTTACAGTTTTTCCGTAACTACAAGTATGGAGAAAAAAGATCGTAGGGGCTATATATTATAAAGGTAGTAGGTATTAAACTTATAAATTTAAAAAAAAAAAAAAATTCTCAGAAGGAGGAAATTAGGAAGAAAAGAGTGCAAAGAGGAAATAAATAGGAATGAAGAGTGAATGAAAAAAAAAAAAAAAAGAAAAGGAAAACACCCAAAAGGATAAAAGGAGAGGGTTAGAACAAGCTTGTAAATACACACACATTCACTGCAGATATATCCACGCCACACAGATTTACATAGCACTTAGGAATTTTTAAGTAGGCATCAGGCTCCTGCCACACGTGCACATGGTGAGTGCACCTGAGCTCCGCGCAAGGGGCTGTGGCAGGGGGCCCCTCCGAGAGCAGGCTGGAGAGCGCTCCCATTAGCATCACCTTGAAAAGTGACGTCCTGAACGGTGAGACAGGCCTTTCTGCTGACAAGGATGCAATCAGCTGAATGACTAAATAGTTCGGCTTCCCGCTGAAAAGCCGGTAAGTTAGTGCTATAAGAGGACGATTTTCTCCCCCCCTTTTTTAAAAAATCTGAAGTTAACTCAGAAGTTTCTTATAAGGAAAAACTGTATGTTTTAAAATCAGTGTAAGAAATAAGTAACCCTCATGAGATTTGAAGCCAATGAAGACAGTCTGGGAAAAATTTGTTTCTAAGTATGAAAATCAATGATGGAAAGTGGTATCTTTTTGCTTAGCAGTTCTTAGTCAGCCACATCTGTTTGCTTTAACAATTTTAATGCTGTTTTCTTGTGCTCAGACGGCAGCAACATGGTATCTCCTCAACAGTTCAGTTTCCTCTGGTTTATTATATTTGTGCCAAATTTTCAGAACTCTTCCTTTTGTGACCTCATCTTAATCCTGCTGAAGTACCTTCTTTTTGTTTACTTCATGCCATTTGGCTCAGACTCCTGAAGACTGTAGCTACACAGATATTCTTTAGAGCCTGAAATTCATGTTCTGAACTCTGTGTTGAGTGTAGAAAGAGCTCCTACCGAACTCCAAGATGCCATGTTGATTTTTTATAGCTAGCTTATGGAGAGTATATTTTTTTTTAACTGCTAAACAAAGCAGGATGAATATAAGAGAAGAAAAATGCAATGCCCTACTAAATAATTTCTATAAGATAAATCTTTGGCTATTTATAATTGATTTCCCATACCAAGCTTTCTTTTATGATTTTTATTACTTCATTACTATTGTTTCCTCTATCCAAATGTAGTATTTCTTTAATGATATTCTGTTTATAATGGTTTTCTTTAACTGTAGTGGAAAGTAACAGTAGAAAAGTATTAAATAGTTAGATGGTGAAAAACATGGAAATAAACAAATTTCCATACAGAATAAAATGTCAATGAAGGACTCAAAAGAAGCCAAAAGAAAAATCATAGTATATAAAATACACATCATCAAATACTGCCAAAAAACCTTTATGGTGCACAGTTATTCTGTTTCCAAGCAGGACTACTTACACCAGCAATGTGATAGTGAGGACCAAATTGCTAAACATGCTTCTATCTGCATTTGAGCACTTGTGCATTTTAGACCCTTGTAAATTAACCCCCCAAAGCCACTGCAAGTGACCAGGTTCAGTTCAAAAGTGCAATAGCTTCTCATTTCCACATTTGCTACTACAGCTCAGGCTGCACAGCCTGTGCCTTTACAGTGTAAACTTAAAGGATGACAACAGCTATCACAATGAACAAGCAACAAATTACAAGGAATTCAGTACATAAAAACTTCCATGCTTTGTTAATCCAAGGACAGCATAGTTTTTGCTTACCTTTTATGACAGTTGTTTACAACTTGGCATTGTTATTTTGAAGGAATATTTCAGGTGTATTTTTAGTAGCAGCAAGTATGGTGTCAGTCCTGCTTTTCCCAAAGCCATAGAACTACTAAAGGTGACACGGGGAAACTTCTAAGCAATATAAAGTATGTATGTCTAGGTGGCCTGCCCTGAAATGTGGGGTGCCTTGTGGAAACATGCTCTCAGTGTTAAGGATTCAAATGGACTAGAAATGGAAGAAGGGACAGTACTCTAAACAAAAATATCTGAAAATCACAGTGCTGATACTGATATTTTGAGCTTCAGACCTCTGTATACACCCACTGTTCCTGGATTTAGACTATTATTGGAAACAAACTATTGAAAAATTATTATAGTGGGAAAAAAAAATCAGGCGCTCTGACCTGATGAATTCTGCAAGGAAAAAAAAAAAAAAAGAAGCAGAAAGGTTAGTCCATGGAATTTCTAGGTGACATGCCAACTACCATGACATGAATGACTCCAGAGGATATGCCAGGACCACTGAGTAAACCAACCACATCCCTCTCTTGACAGAAGCTGCAAAAATCTCAGGAGAAGTGTTCCTGTTGTTGCTTCAGTGCAGTAGTGTTGAGCCTCCTTGAAGCCAGAAGAGAGGCAGCCTGTGGCACTGGGTCTCTCTGGATCACCGGGGTGGGTGACCAGGGGACATCCTCCACCTGAGGGGTGAAATGAGCTGAGCACCAGTAGTAAGCCTTTGCAGGGTTGTGCTTTTGTCTGTACCAACATCAACATTTTACAGATATGTTTATGAATAAAGGAGGGTACTCTTAATCCTAACAGGTCTGTAAGCAAGGATTTGGAAAGGTGGAGTTTTATTTGAATAATACTAAGAACTGTGAGTTTGAGTTTTTTCAGACATACATAAAGTAGTGGAAATACGTGTTTTTCACCAAAATTATATTCATATGGATAAGTTTGAAGAAACTTTAAACAGAAGTATGAGTTATGATATCAATTTGTATTTCACAAATCTTCACAGAGGAGTTTATACTGAAATGCAGTTACATGAAGGATTCCAACCAAAAAGAAAGGTGTAGTTTGTAAAATTAAAAGCCTGCTTTTCCAATTTAACTATGAAAGTATGCTGGGCTTCTCCTTCACCCAATTTCATATTAGCTGAGTCTAAATATGTCAGTTCCTCCTCAGTTTTTAGGTGGAGCTCCATGATGGGATTACCATAAAACATACCTTATTTTTTTGTCAACAGCTGTAAGTGCTGGACTTTATGAAGATTTCAGCTTCCCTGTTTTGCTCCCTGCTAACCCAAATGTATCAATATATATATGCATATCACTTTACACACTGATTCAGTTTTGCATATTTTAAGGGTATTTGTAAATATACATATATACATACAAATGCATGAATTATATACTAGTTGTGAAGCTGCTTGTATTAATAAATGTTTTTCATGGTTTGAAACAGATAGAGGATTACACTCAGTAAAAGATAATGTGTAAAAATATCTAGTCCATATTTAAAATATACAATATAAGAACATTGAACTAACAGAAAAATGTGAACAAAAAGAATACATAGCAGGAAGGCCAAAAGGTAAACTATGAGATGTTACAGCGGTTATGAAGGACAGATTGACATCTGAACACTAAAAGAAACATGACACAAAATGTCTACTTACTTTTGACTATATTCCCTCAAGTTACAGGGAAATGGGAAGGGTGACATTTAAAACCAGTGGTTACTAAGACACCCATCTCATTACTTTGGATTAATAGATTAAGAGGCAGAAGAACAATAATTAACATATAGACACAGCAGACATTATAGATGTCTTTGCTTGTTATTTCCAGTACAACTTTAACTGACAAATTATCACAGGAAAACAAACTCCAAGTGCAGCTTCAGAGAGCCAAAAGGCTCTTAAAACTTCTAGGTATGATGAATTTTGGACTTCAACAAATATATTTTTATTTCTTTTCATGGGATGTACTTCACTTGAGTTTTATGCTTTATGAAGAATAGCAAAAGTGTTTTTATATTTACATTCTTTCATCAGCTTACCATACAAAGCCTAGTTTTATGTCATTTTAATTTCAGATGGAAACTGTGGAACTCTTAAAGTTTGGTTGAAAACAAGCAGAGCTTTATTTACCCATGGTTATTTTCCCTCATTTGCAACAACTCTTTCACCACAGTTCTCAAGTTCCACTTCTTTGTGTAGAATCCTTCACTGGAATCAAGTTAGGGAAATTGCCTGGGAAATTTTGCATTTGATACCCATTTATTATCTTTCAGATAATTTTCTTACACATAGTATCAGCATGTGATGTCAAACATCTACATATACATGTTTAAGGGCTAGAGTCAAACCAATGCAGAAAGTTGTCATGAGTCATTGCCCAACTGAAGATGAATCATCCCCTCAGCACCTGGGACTGAATCATCCTTCAAGTGGGCAGCCATTGGCTGTTGCCTTTACAGACACAAACACTGTCTCATAGATAGCAGTTGTCTACATTAAGAATTTGCTTGGCTTGTTATTGCAACCATTAATTGAAAAGAAAAGAAATGGCTAAAAAAAATATCAGCTTTCTGTCTGAAAGTCTTCCAGTTCACTTTCTCATCTATTAGATGCTTTCTCATGTCCTTGGAGGATACTTTCCAAACACCCAAGAAAAATGCCTGAAAATTTTGTCACCAGTTTCATGTGAGATGTGCAAATATTGCTCAGTCTCTAGTCTAGGTAATCCCCCTCTGAGAATTATGGACTTTCCAGAGCCATCTTTTAGATCATCAACTTTCATGCTTAACCCTGTTTTGGGCTTTAATATTAGTTTCTCTCTGACGATACTCTGGTGTGACTTAAAGTTTTCTTGCCTTGACTTACTGTTCTTCACAAACTTGGTATGATCTCAGGATTTCTGATTTAGCTGTCTGAACACGTCTTGATATCTGTTTCTGATCTGGTCTGCCCATGACCATAAATTTGGTAACCCTATCCTGGACCAAGCCACAGGGCAACGTTTCCCAATTTATCCTCAGAAAGAACCCCAAAAAAGATCTGTGTACAGGGCTGAGTTTTATCAGTTGAGGCAATATAGTTAAACTACTTACTACCTCAGTATACATTAAAAATAAAGTAGGGGTGGGANGGGATTAGAGACTTTTAATGTGACAGAAATCAAGAAGAAAAAGCCCCCCATACTGAGATATGGGTTAGGTATGATGTATCTGCTATAGGTACATTAATTTAAAAGCACATTTCAGCTCATTACAACACACAATATTTACAATCTCTAAATGAATTATAAATGGTACTTCTTCAAAGTAACAGATTTCTGGTTGTGTATAAATGTATTTTTTCCCCTCTTATTTTTGAAAAAGGTTATCTATTTGCCACAAACCTTCAAGAACGGTGTCACAGTTTAACCCCAGCCAGTAACTAAGCACCACACAGTTGCTCAATTGTTCCCCATCAGTGGGATGGGGAAGTCAAAAAAGTGAGAAAACTCATGGGTTGAGATAAAGACATTTTGATAAGTAGAGCAAAAGCCATATAAGCAACTGAAGGAAAACAAGGAATTTGTTCACTTCTTCACATCAGCAGGCAGATGTTCAGACTTCTCCAGGAAAGCGGGGTTCCATCATGCATAATGGTTACTTGGGAAGACAAACATCTTAACTCAGAATGTCCAGCCCCTTTTTCCTTTTCCCCTCACCTTTATATTGCTGAGCATGACATAATATGGCATGGAATATCCCTTTGGTCATTTGGGATCAGCTGCCCCAGCTGTATCTCCTCCCAACTTTTTGTGCACTCCCAGCTTATTCATTGGTAAGGTGGTATGAGGAGTAGAAAAGGTCTTAACTGCTTAGAAATAGCTGTAGTGTGTTATCAACATTATTCTCACCCTAAATCAAAAACATAGCACTATACCAGCTGCTAGTAAGAAAGTTAACTGTCCCAGACAAAACCAGGACAGATGACATTCAGATATTGTAGGTACCTGTGCCATTTTAGATACCCTTGATGTTACCACTCTAGAAGAGCAGAGGTCTTCTGCAGGTTCCACATCTACCTCAGAAATTTTATGAATCTTAACCCAGAGATTATGGCAGGGACGTCCCTCACTCGAGTTAGTATCAAAACAAACTGCCTTACCTCTCTGTCATAGAATGAACGCTGTTGCTTTGCCCCTCTGCCAGCCTATTTTTAGTTTGAAACAAGCTTTACAATAGCAGAAACAAGCAGAAAAGTCTAGACTGCAGTTAATGTTTTCTGAAAATTCTCCTGATGTTCATTTAGAAAAGTGGTTGTTGCATGAGAGTGAAAAGACAGACTGCTATGGATGTAAAATAGTGTGCATATATAAATACAGATGTCTTCTTGGCCATTTCTGAAATGAAGGCCAAATTAGCTTAGCTCTGTCTTAGTAGGCAGGGCTGTTGCTTCAGATCTGCTGAATCTATTTTCTTTATTAAATCAGAATCTTCCTGTAAAGTCTATGCTGTGATTCTATCAAAATAAGACTTGTTCCGTATTTCTTTCACAATCAGACCAAGTCACAGCCAGTGGTCTTCACACCAAACTGGGAAGTGTCAATAAATTTCTCGTGATGAGAAAATTATTTCAGATTTCTTTCAACTGACCAAGGCAGCAGATCATCCAGAACAGGCAAAATGGGTGCGTGGTAGGACCGGGGTGCTCTCCGAGGTCCTGAACCATGGGACCGGACTTAACCTAGTACTAATAATTAAAAGTATGAACGTTTTATATCAACGTCTCCAATTAACTGTGGATGAAGAAACAATTCTTTAAAAGATGATGATTTAAACTCCAGATTTATAGGCTCAGTCTTGCAAAAGAGAGCTTTGATTTAAACATATACATATAATTAGATCACATTTAGATTCTACGAATTAGAAATGAGAAAGCAAGCAAATTGGAGCTAAGCAACCCCAGAAATGGAAAATACCATCCTTGCTATCTAAAATATTTGGGAAGGATTTTTCGTGGATGTTGAATTCCTGGGAAACAAGGTTGCTAAGATTTGCCAAGTGAGCTGAATAATAGAAAGTTCTTGCTGAGCCCTGAGCTATCAGTATATTCATTATTAATAAACATTGCTGGTTTTTCTTTGCTTATGTCCCCTAACATTTTTTAACTTGCCAGTGGCTTTTGTACTCAGAAAAAATGTAACAGAAGAAATGTCATGAGCATTTGTCCTGAAAATTCAGGCATTGCAATTATTTTCCATTCCCCTTTAGTAATAACACTTTCTATGAAAGGATGGTGTGGCAAATATTTTTCTTTTCAGACCTATTGTCCAAAGTTGTAGTATGACCTATGTTCAGGATACTAGATATTACACATACACTTCTATACAACAGTTCTGAGCTGCAGAAGCTGGTGCTGTAGAGCAACAGTTAAAGCTTTGAACAGACTGGTAGTAGCCAAAGTTGCTTATACACCTAATGCATATTTTCTCTAGATTATGGTACGCAACTAAACGTGTACCAGCTGGCAGTCTTGCAACCTTAATGAAGAGTCTAAGGAGCCTTAACGAAGAATATAAGGAGCCTTAATGAAGAATTTAAGGACTGGATGTGAATGTTGACAGAGCTATCAGTCTGCAATTCCATGCCATTCTCTGTATCAGCGCTCAAGAAGAACAGTCAGAAAAGCTTGCTCTGCCAGGCCATTGATGTCTTTTTCATGGATAACTAAATGACACTTCTTTTACTGATCTTTAATTTGATTTTTATTATTGACTAACCTAATTAAAACAAATAACATGGTGTAAATTAAACTTGTAGTACTCCAGTACCTCAAATTTCAGTTAAAATTTATTACTGATGTCTCCCTACCATAACCCCTGAGAGGCAATTTATTTAGAATGCCTTCTTCACTTCTTACTGTGTTTTCTAAATTAAGGTAACATCACATATGAACAGAAAAGGCATAGTTCTTGAATCAGTGAAAATCAGGACTACTGAAGACAATGCAGTATGTCAACATTAAAATGTCGGGAAATACTTTAAATTACAAAGTAATATGAAGATACCTTAAGCAGAATTATGATTTAAGAAAAAATGTGTATACATTATAATCACAAATTAGTGACAGGGTTGTCACCAAACACAATGATTTTACAAGAGAGAAAAAAAAAACCTACTGAAATTATTTCTTCAGAAGTTCATTTAATTACTGTTTCGGACACCTGATTCAAGAGACTATATGAAGGAAGAATGAATTTAATCAACAAGCAATTCTCCAGGTACTTCATCAAGAAGAGCAGTTAACAAAGTGGAAAGACATTTCTGGACTGGAAGACACAAGAGTTCATTATAAGAGTAAGCATAATCAGGCCAAAGTGCAATTAAAAGAACATTCAGTATAATTGGAAACAGAGAAAACAAGAGTTACAAGATGTTCAGAAGGCAACAAAACAAACTTATATGATTTATTTGAAGAATGGCTTCTTAAATACAGAATTTAAACTGAAATACTAATAAAGACTACACCAAAGACTTCTTGCAAGCATGCCTAAACCAGGCATGTGAGCTTGAAACTGAACTTTGACAATATTAATTTTGTTGATTTTAGCAGTTGCAAAAAACTTTACTGCCCTTATGAGTACTTCTCCGATCCTCTTCTCTACTGCATATGTTGGTGACCTTCACAAAGGGCTACTGAGTTGGGTACCAAAATTAAATGTAGTTTTGCAAACATATAGAGGTTCAAAAAGTACCTGGAGCTTCAAAATAGTGAACAAAATAAAATAAAAAAAATAATAAAAAATTATCCCTCCCTGGGGATTGCCATAACTTCAGGAGTACTCCCCACAGACAGGAGATGAACCCAGCAAAGAATTGGTCCCCTAGGGCCAACTTTCCCATAACTGTAGGGATGTTTAAAAAAGGAAGATTGCTATCAACAAGTTCATTAGCCACTTAACTGTGAAAAGATAGTTGCAAAATCACCAGAGAGAGGTGTTGATATCCTATCACAGATTTATTCACTTGACTTCCCAATGAATCTCCTACCACAAATAATGGATTTAAATTAAGCCTCAGACTTAGTGTTTGAAGGTTGAGAAATACTGCTCACAGGGTATACTTAGATGATGGTGCAATTCAGTTTACTGGGTTGCAAGGTAAAGATTTAAGTCAGTATTATTTGAGAAAGTTAAGATAAAACTCAGGTGTTTGCATCTGCACCTTTTTAGTGCCAGCAGCAACAGCTTCATCTACTTTTTTGTTGTTTCCTGGAGAAATCTCTTAGGCTATGATATACTTCCTTGTTTATAAAATAAAACAGATTTCCACTAGAAGATAAAAAGAGACTGAATGTTACTCATAAAGCTTGGGCTGCTCCACTTCTAGGAAATTAAAAATATTGTTACCAGATGTTCCACATGATCCTGTGTGCTGAAGCTGGGAAAACTTATGTCTACACTTCATTTACTGTTTGAAAAGCCAGATGCAGAGAGGACAGTGGTTCTTATAAGTATAAAGTGGCACTCCAAAGAGCTTTGCTGCTCCACTGCTCTCTAAACTTGATGTCATCAGAATTTCATAGTTTTTAGCCTGGTTTCATAAGGTTGTCTGGTTATATTGTGATTGCCTGTTTATCTTCCAGTTCTTCCTAAGAACTTTTGAATCCATTATCCAATTCCAGTCAAATTTGGCAGACATATAGACATTTCAAAAGTATTTTGTTTCTACAAACATTGTGAGAATTTGTAGCTAGGCAGGGAGGAGAAACATGAATAAATGCTTCCCTTGCTTCCTCCAAAGGAAAAAACCTATAGTATTGAATTCAATCATTATCTGTCACATTCTGTTTCTGAACTGAAAATCTATTTTTATCAACTTTACAGTTTGCACAAACTCATATAAAGGTCCATTTAGTTCAAATTTAAGTCTTGTGAAAAACTGCCAAGCCAACTGTCTTGTGGACCTGGACTAACATTGTTTACTGTCATTCCCAATTTTCTGTCTTCTTTCCATTCAGTTGCTGCAAGGTTTGCACTTCTTTGGAGCACTCTTTCATTAAACATTTGGGAAGCATCTTGCATACAGTGGGAATTACTGAAAGGGATTAAGAATAAAGGGTTTATTGCTTCTTCTAACCTAGAGTGGCAATGGTTTATTGTCAGGATAGGGCTCTTCTCTAACAATCAACTTGTTTCTTTTGCACTACAAGAAACAAGGGACATTTATTTCGGTGCAATATAATCTAAGAACCAAATCAAGACAGTAATTAGCACAGGACTTAAGCATTCTTTCTTTCTATATCAGCATTCTCTACTATAAAATTATTCCTTAAAAATTCAAGAAAATGCTGTGGAGTTTACAAGTAGAAGAAAGACAATATTTACCTTGTATAACTTTAGATGTCCAAATTACATTTCTGAATTAAAAAGCAAATCTGCTGAGACCACCCGTGAAGTGAAAGGAGATAGGTTCTTCAAGAAGGTGATTTAGGGCAAGACTCCATTAACGACAGAGAAATCCTCAGGGAATTTGCCTTCTAACTAGTATCATAACTTAGACTTCTAAATGTACAATAGGGAAGTTTAATCAAGAGTGGAGATCAGAAATCTATTTTCTTCTTATTACCTTGATTATCTGTAACCCTATAGCCAGGCTCAAGAGTTCTTATAGTAATTCTTAATTACAACCCTTTTGAAACAAATAAACCTACCAATGGTTGCAAGGACTGGGACAATGGAAAAAACTATTTGAATCTTCACCTATAACTTATGCAGATCTAAGCCTAGGCCTTCAGTCCAATCTGTAAAGTCTTTCTAGTTTTTTTCACAACTGGAAAGTGGGAAATAAAATGCCGTGGGAAATAGAAACCTGTGGGAATGGCAGGCTCATTTGTGCAGAATTGATTTGCACAAATGAAGGATAGCGAGGAGTAAATAACCTGGACACAAGAAAAGTGGTACACACTTAGGAAACTACAGCATGAGTGAGGTTTATTAGTCGTGCTATGTTTCACAAATGATTCAAAGGAATCAGATTATAACTTGCTTCAAGAAGATAAGAACAAATGTTAAGTGCATTTACTCTTCTGTTTTAAAATGAGTGTAATGTTTTAAAGTACAGTAAGAGCCATGATTTATTTAAACACTTCTGTAGGATTTAAAACATTCTGATGAATCATTTGTAATTAGCTGTGATTAAAAAGTCACTGTCAAATAGATAACCCCGATGAAAAATACAGTCCAAAGCACTTTCTCAACTCACAATCTCTTTCTTTTTTGTGTATTAGAAAGTAAAAAGAATTTACTATAATTACAGTCCCATATTAGTGATTCATAAAGAGATATTATAGTTGGAGCACCTACTGATAGCCATCCCTGTTGGCTAGCGAAAGGAGTTAAATGTTTCCTGATTATTTGAAATTTCAACTTAAGGCTATGCCAGAAACATTATTCAGATCAAAAAGGGACAAAAGTGAAAAGACTTCCAGAAATAAATGCTCTGTAATTGAAAAATATCAACCATATGTGCATTTCAGATCTGTAGATCAAGTTACAAGGTTGGCAATCAGATTTTGACTCCCTAATATCCCCGGAGCTCTAAATATAACCTTCTAGTCTCTGCCCCTCACCACTCCCTGAAACTGTTGTGTAGCATTGTTATGTGCAGTAAATAGAGCTGTCTTGTTCAACTTGGAAAAGACTGGATTTGGTTTGTGAGTAAAATGACATTTAATACTCTGGTACTGTCATGTATTGATGTAAAGCATAGAGTAGAAACATAGGACATTTCCTAGAATTGATATTTATCTAAGCAGTCTCAGTCTCTTGAAGTTATTCTTAAAATTTATGGTAATTTATGTTGATACATAAGGGCAACTTTTCTGATCATTTTCAGCCTGGTAACTAAGGACATTCTTGCACTGTCTATCTTTATGCCCATCTGCCTCCATGCCTGTCATTTCTCTTCCAATAGCTTTTTATATATCTTCGTTCTTCCAAACAAGTTTCAAAGAGAAGTGGAAGTCTCAGAGAGAGTAAATTCCTAAAATTCTCATGAAAACTGGCCACTGAGTGAAGGAGCTGTGGTCTGCTAGTGTTTTCTATATGGCAAAGTCTGAAGTATTAACTGGAGGAATCACAGTGGTCTTAAGTACAAAGGGAGGACTTAGTGTATCCTTCAAGACTGAGAGAGTAAGACTTCAGGGATCTGCAAGGCAGCTGGAGTCAAGAAGTGTAACAATGTGGGAAACAGGACAGAATTAATCTATAAAGAGTCCCAGCTTCGTCAGTTCCACTACTCATGGGACATCTTATTTTTTTAATTATTTGTCTGTGTATTTTCTCAGGATCACTCACTATACTGGTGTTCAAAGGAAAAAAAACTAAGTCGTTCACATGATCAGGTTTAGAACCAGAAAAGACTACCATGGGCATCAATCTGGACTGCCAAGTTAATGCAAACCTCAGCATCGTCCTAATTTCTTCATAAAGACTATAATTTGAGGTGAGCTGAACAAGAGTATTTAAATGTGATCTAAAGTAAGAGATAATCTAGCACACATTACTTAAATTGTTCCACTTAAAGTTTGTCACAAAATTTAATACTCCTCACTGCTAAACCTATGTTTCTATTTTGAGTTTGTCTCCTCTCAGTTTTAATTCCCCACATCTTCCTAAAAACCCACATAAAAGACCTTTGCCTTTATATGCTGAATTATAGAGTACCCCATAGAGTACTGTAATTACTCTAACATAATTTATTACACAGAAAAAACATTTTACAAAGCATGAAATCTTAATTCTTCCTCTCTTAAAGAGATCAAACTATAATCATTCACTTTAAAGTAAGATTTCAACATAAGATCATTATTTTTTTTAATTCTTTTTCATTCTCTCAGCAACTTTTAAACTATGAAAACTAGCTGGACATAGTATTCTAGTACTGCTTTAATTAATATAGCAATAACCCACTTATCTAAAATTATTAAAATTAATACTTCAGGTTTACTTGCATTAATTCATCCTGAGCAGTTTATTGTTTTACTTTCATTTCAACCAGGACATCGTATAAATAAATATATGTTCTATTCTTGGTGGCCTCAGTGTAGATTCTCTGTTACAGATATATTAAAACTATTTCAAAATTCCTTGCAGTTACTTTGGATAAGAAAATTACTTTCTGAAAGGAGCTGAAGACTGGTTCTATGAAGACAACATACTGACAGCTTACTAAAAAGTTCACCTTTGAATCATCTATAATAATAGCCTTTTCTTGGTTTACAAGATAGAGAGATTATAGAACGCAGCAAGTTATGAATTCCTTACAACAGTAATAAGAGTTCTTATCTGTTGTTCTGAAAGGGGAATTGCCAAGAGTTTTTAACATAGCAAACAACCAATAATGTTTTTGACAGAAGGAACAGTTACAGAGATAACATAAAATTCTGAATTCTAACAAGTAAATCCAAACCTCTACCTGAAGAAAGATATCAGAAAATGCATACAAACACACATGTAACAAACAGAACACGAAAATCAAATGCAGAATTTCGCAGTGCCTCCTGTGGCAAAGCAAGGGAGCAGAAGAGAAGAGGCATTCTAAAAAAGTTCACTCCCAATTTTCAAAGTCCACTAATACCATCATGGATCATCTCTTTGCAAGCAACAATGGCTGGAGCTTCAAAATTTATGCCTTAGCTTTAGTAAGTGAAGAACTTATTTTCTAGTGCTATTTTGTTTTCTTCCTATGTTGTAAAATGTTATTTTATCATAATATGTTTTTCTTGCTGCCTTTTTCCATTTCTGTGATATAAATTCTATAGTTTCCATTGGGTGGAGTTCTGCTATCAAATTGGTGTCCAGTTTATAAAACTGCTATAAAAAATTAAGTCTGCTGAAAAAAAATTAATTCTTTTCCTGCTGTCTAAATCTAATTGGCAGCAAGCTACTCTACAATGCTGCATTTTAATATATTTAATGAGTATTCGTCATTTTAATGCTAACCTGAAATAAATTACTGCAAGAAATCCTAACTGTTTAGAATGACAATGACTTTAAAAACAATAAAGGAGATATTTCAATTTTTACATTTTGCATGGTAAAAGGGCTTCAAACAATCCAGGGGAAGGGGACAATTTTGTTACAAAAGATTAAATCCTTCCCATGGATATGTACATGCCATTGTCACAAAAGTCAAGGACATAATCTTGACCCAAGAGTGTCAACAGGAAGTCAGAGGATTAATTAGCTGGGAAGACAAAAACAAATTCTTACAAGAAGAAAATTACAGAGGCAGAATTGTTAAGGATACTACTTAGGACATCAAGATAATTAATGTCTTTTCTAGAAAATATAGAACATTCTTGTTACAGCCATTATAATCTTAACTACCATTTTACAAAATTTACCTAAAGTTTATTTTAAGAGAAGCCTTGTTTTTAACAATCATCTTAAATCCTAGTAAACTGAAGAATTAATTAGCAAGCATGGAGGATCAGCAAACTAATGCTTTAGTCTGTTAAACCATCTGCTTAGGAGCACCCTCTTCAAATCTTGGCATTATGAGAGGATGGGTGAATACTTTCATCTCTTGCACTTAGTTACAACTTGACGTTCTTTGCTAATGCACATTTTTTTCCCTTCAGCTCATGGTAAATAAAGTTATAAAGAGGTCAATAATTGATCAGATTTCTGTTATCTTGAAGTTTTACTAAACAGATTGTTAGCAAATGTGGCAGAAAATTCTTCCTGTAGCCATTCCTCTAATTACATACCCGATACCTATACACAATAGATATGTGTGAAGGAACAGATTCAACATTATCTTTTGTTAGCTTTGCCTTGTACAAAGGCAGATCTATTTCCAGTTAAACCAGCCAAACTAGTGTAAGGTAACTGAAGTCTTCAAGGCAATCTGTCCTTCAGTTCTGAAGACTATTAATGAATGGTCCATTAATATTTTAGTACTTCGTTATATTTCATTATTAACAAGAACATACTTATCAGATCTGAGGAGGTCCTTGTTATCGCAACCCCAATCTGTCTTCATTTTCTAAACTTTCATGCTAATTCTTTGATTTCATGACACAGCGTAGCTTCCAGAAAATGCAGGTACTGGATCAAGGGTAGCATATGGCAATGAGGGTAGCCAGCAGTCTAGTCGAATACTTTTGTCGTTGACACTAAAACAGTATCCTCATGCTTCAGCCACTCTCCTACAGATTGAAAAGATGGAGGGCTATCTCAGCTACAAATCAGGTGATTGACACAGCAGGGAAGCCATCCAGCAAATCACACTGTGTAATCTGCATGGCCGTGAGGAGCACAGAAGGGTGCTCTAAATAACACACTCGGAGGGTAAGGTGCACTCTACCACTAAGAACCCAGTGATTTGCCAAAACTAGAGGAATGTTCTAAATGAAGGCAAAGTTCTGGACCAAACCTGGCAATAGATGGCTTCCCCTACCTCCACCAGCAGCAAGCTTTCTCCTCAGCTGGTCTTTTCTAACTCTTCTAGGCAGGACCCTCTCAGGACCAGGTGTGAAAAACTTCCCTAGTCACAAAACCCCTGAAGAGAAGACATTTGTTTAAAATTCTTTCGCTCTCTCCATTAAGCTTTATACTCCTTGATTTTGCTTATGCATTACAGACTCCATTCTCCTAACTGGCCTCAACTGGCATTTTCTCATTGACTTCAATTAAATGAGACCAGGACACAGATAAGGTTCTGTATGAGAAATCACTGTATGCTGGTAATTGCAGAATTTTATTCAAAGACATATTTTATCTGTGTTGATGAAATTAAAATAGGATAGGAAAGAGAGGGAGAAAAAAGCTCAGGCAGAAAGGCTGGCATTTTCTTTTTTTGTGGGTTGCTTCTGTGGTAGATTGACCTCCCTCAGATAAATCTGTGCACCATGGAAACTATTTTCTCACTGAGGAAAAATTTCCAAGTTCAGCTGAAGGCCTATACATCAAGTTAAGCATATAGCTAAACTGTGCAACTGTGTAATCTTACTGCCCTCTTCCCATCCTTCCCTCCCGTTGTTTGTCATCCGTACTGTCATATCTGGTTTCAAAGCAGGGTAAGGTCATTGGGGTAGGGCATGTGCCTTCCTCTGTGTTTGTAGAGCTCCTGTATGTGGGAGTACGGGAAAGAAGGGGAAGGAAAATACTTTTTTAGATCTTCAGAGGATAAATAATAAAGCAATAATAACATGCTGTAAAATAAATGCTATCAACTGATATTTACACAGTCTTTTATCTAATGTCTCTACTGTGTTCAGCATAATTATAGTGCTGCTCAGCAAAATATAGGTGGACAGAATAATAATTCCTTTATTGATATCTTGCTTTACTGCCTGTTCACAGACAGCCTACACCCTGCAGGTCTAAAATAATAATAATAATAATATGAGTCTATATATTAGTACCTTCTGTAAGCACTGATAACTGTGACCATCTGCAGAAGAGAGAACTTTCTGTGTGCAGACAATTTCTGCAATACATGTAGGAGCCACCCAGCAACCTGGGTCAGATCAGCCAGCCACTGACAGCTGCTGCTGAAGCAGTTTCATGTTACTGGTGGAATGTTTAGCAAAACACAGCCTGCAGAAGCAAAATCTACAGTCCAAGATGTTTGTTTGTTTGCTTGTTTGTTGGTTTGTTTGTTTTCTCAACTCTATATGTTAGAAATAAATGAATGACCCTCTAATGTTTTTTTTTTACCCAAATATGTCACAAATATCCAGGGACATGGGGTAGGATATTGTCCTCTGAGACAGCCTCAGAGGCAGAAAAGCCAAAAAGAAATTAGCTGAGACTCAAAGAAAGTAATGACAAAGGAGAAAGAGATAAAAGCAATGAAGTTATTTAGAAGTGAATGTGACAGAAAGGGAATAAAAATGCACTGTAAAATCCAACTGACCATGAAAAAGTTGTGTTTCCTCCCAGTGTCCAGTGGATTGCAACATCCCCTGCCCACGTTTTTTGTACACAGCTTATCTGAATTCTGCAGCTTTACAATGAGCTCTTTCTTGTTGTGGAGAATCCAATTGTCACGAGAGACAACTACATTGGATGGCAGTGGCTGAAGTCCTGAAGCGCCTGTGTGCCTATGACAATCCAGAGAATCCAGAGTCGCAGCTCAACATAAGCTGAATATGTTTACTTTTCTTAATAGCTGAACTTAAGCTCACTAATACATGTTTCAGTTTTTTAAGAACTGGATATATATGTAACACTCAAGCCACAACTTTTGCAGGCAACACATTAACCTCACTGTAACAAAACGTATAATGCTTATTTTAAGCATTACATATGTAGGGCAAATATTGTTGTTCTCCTGTCAGTCAGTTTCTACTGATATTTGTGTGTGCTTTTCAAAGCATAACAAGGCAGACAGTAACAGGGAGTTTAAAACCAGAGATTGTCATCTGACCTACTGTCCTTTTTTTTTTTTTTTTAATTGCTACACTTCAATTTTATTTAAAAAAAAAAACACAAAAAAAACCCCAAAAAAAACCAAAAAACAAACCCCACCTCCTCTTATATAGAAACAAGCTTATTATCTAACATGAGTACAAGGAGTGGAATTAAAGTGAAGGTGGGTGTTCTGCAGACAGAATCTTCTCCTGTTTAACTATTTATTTTCAAGATGTGTACCTCTGTAGTCTTAGACTCTATCACTCTGGTAACACTTAACACTAACGTGTTAACGTTAACGTGTTAAGTGAAACAAGGGGTACATCCTTTTTTTTTGCCTCAGAACGGACAGAATTTATAAAGGTTACCTGTAGGTTTTCCCTCTGGTTTCTGTTGAAATCATGATTACGAGTGATCATATAAAAGTTTATGAGCATTCTTTGCAGTGTCAGTATAGACGACAATGAATGGGTTTTATTCAGTTTGCTTCATGATTCTGCACTTGGAACATGTAACATCAGAAGTTCCCGTTTTCTCCTGAATTTACATGCAGTCCTATTGTCCTTCTCATGTGAATATTGAGATTTTCTTCATTAGCATATGTTGTTAATACGTTCATTAAATTCATGTCACATTGTAATTAATCTGAAAATGATGTCATTTCTGCAGAACCTACAACCTCATTATGTTCACAGTATGTACATCACAGCCGTGTTATTTCTGAAAGAGGTATGCCTCTATTTAGTTATTAATCAAAAGGTCATTTCTGCCCAATTTACAGTGATTAACTCTTTACAAGAAAACATTCTGAAGCCTTGAAGTAAGATACTAAGCAGTGAAGTGATTATATGCTTTAAGAAGAAAAATAAAAACTGTGGCACAGCAGCAATTTTTATATAACACATTTAATAATCCAAAATTACAAAAAATGACTGGTTTGATTCAGCGCATCAAGGTCAACATATAAAGCTGAGCAGCGTCAAAACCTTAGTGGTAGCTAGGAACAATGAATTTCCAAACAGAGCAATGATATTTGATTTCTAAGGAGTGAATTAGATTTTAAAATCGTATGGAAGAAAAAAATTATTTGTCCATGATTAGTTGTCCATATTGTGTAGATAAAATTATCCTAATCGAGTATTCCTAAAAAATAAATTTAGTCTCTAAATTAGCATGATAAATTTCAGCCCACTGTTTCTTTTTCAGCAATTTGTAATGAAATAAAAATATAGAAAACTATCTTTCCTTGTAGATAAATATTATCCTAATAAAAATATTTTACCTTTGTAGATTATTTTTTTCTTTTTAGACATAAAGAAATGTGCTTTTATGTCAGATTTTCTGTAGCGATTTACACCAAGAATCAATTTATAAATACAAGCAAACTTACTGTGACGATAAAAGAAGTATCTCACAAGTGGCTTTTTGGAAATTAGGAGAAATAAACTAAGATGATCCACTATACAAATACACTAATAAGAAACTTGCGACTGTTAGTGGCAGGATTAACATGTAGCAGGGGTGCAACAGAAATTCCCAATCCAACTGATATCAAATACCGCGACTTTCTGTGGGCCCAGATTTGACAGTCGGCATTTGGCACCTTCCCAGCTGATGGCTGGGTTATCAGCTACTGCCCAGGCACATTTCATCCTGCCCCAGGTCCCACATCCTCTGAAGAAACCACAGCAAACATAAGGCACGTTCCAAGATCTACTACTTTTAGTTTTTCAGGAGCAGCATAGCAACAGCCGTCAAAGGAAACATTAGTGAATAAATGTATTTTAATAATTGATACTATAGCTCTAGGTAAATATTGATAGTTGATACTCACTTTAGTAAAGCATTTCTGAGAAAGAGGAAGACTGAGCAGTAAATTCTAGGAAAGGAAGTAATGCTTGGCAAGCTACTTTTAAACTTCTTTTTCAAAAAGATGCATTGATCAAATACATAATATATTTTGCTTTTCTTCAGAATTAGTGGGTCAGAGAGCCTAGGCTGCAGCCTGCTAGTAAAAAGAGTGTGGTAAACAAACTTCACAGTTCTTAGAGGAAACTCAGAAGATTTATGAATGGGATTATTGGTGTGGTTGCCTGCTGCAGCAGGGAAAGGATTCGCTGCCCCTGGAGGCAGCTCTCCAGTCCTGTGCCAACTCATATGATTATTTTAGATCATTGGAAAAGACTCTCCAAAGCCCTGTAGCGGCCACGGGGAAAAGGAGGACTGATGTTTCAAATGCTTGCAGAGGAAAGCGGGATGTGAAAGGAAGGAAAACTTAAAAAACAAATATGGAATACATCCTAAAGAAACTTTTTTGTTTTGTTTTTTTAAATGTAATTTTGATGAACATCTTTGTGTCCATTTCTAGAATAAATTCTGCACTGAGGAAACAGTGCAAATAGTTGTACTTCAAGCTATAAGAAATATATTTCCTCTTTTTTGTTCTGACACAAGTCAGCGGTCAACTGAGTGTATAAAAGATGCCGAAAATTAATCTGTGCATATTATTTAAGCCAGGAATGACAGGAAGCATACTTACGCACACTAAACTCACGGTTGTACACACAGGCGCCCAGCCATAAAACAAAGCCTTGAAGACACCATTCCTAGGAGCCTCTCACTCCAACTATTTGCCCCTTGCAGGACCGTGCCCGGCTGTAGCCGCAACAGCCCGCAGGCTGGAGCTTCCCAAGCCTGAGCAGCCCGAGATTTTGGGCTGCTTGAGCAGGCAAGAACGCTGCCCTCGGCCCCCTGCGACACGGCTGCCCGGTTGGCACCAGTTACGTGTCTCTCTCGCCTGTGGCAGCGAGAAATGCCAGGCAGCCAGGAGCCGATAAACGGCGGCGTAAGGCTCCTCTAGGTATTTATTTACCTGTTGGGATAACTCAAAGTCTGCGAGTAATTTAGAAATATTTGAGGCTGGTGCATCCACTAAACACTTCAACGAGGGATGAATTACAGCTTCCTGCTGCCTAACTGGTAGGCATTTTATTCTTGGGAGAGTTGGCAGAGCTAAGCGGACCGCCCGGGGCACCCAGACAGGATAAGGGAGTCCGTAAATGCACCAGTGCGAGAACAAAGGAAATAAACCCGGGGATGCCGGGTCTGGCGAGAAGAGGTGCTGCTGCCAGCGCCGGCCGCGGCGGGGAGCGGGGCAGCGGCAGCGCGGGGGCGGCGGGGCTTCTGCTCCCGAGAGGGGCGGCGGCAGCTCCGTCTCCGCGGCCCAGCCAGGGGCAGGACCCCCGGCCACCGCTTCTCGGCCGCAGGC
>VZRU01013384.1:96492-118272 GCA_013398155.1 Pedionomus torquatus
TGTGCGCTGGCAGCCCAGAAAGCCAACCATATCCTGGGCTGCATCAAAAGAAGCGTGACCAGCAGGTCACTGGAAGTGATTCTTCCCCTCTACTCTACACTTGTGAGGCCCCGCCTGGAGTACTGTGTCCAGCTCTGGTGTCCTAAACACAGAAAGGACACAGAACTGTTAGAACGGGTCCAGTGGAGGGCCATGAAGATGATTAAAGGGTTGGAGCACCTCTCCTATGAGGACAGGCTGAGAGAGCTGGGGCTGTTCAACATGGAAAAGAGAAGGCTCCGGGGAGACCTTCTAGCAGCCTTCCAGTATCTGAAGGGAGCCTACAGGAGAGCAGGAGGGGGACTCTTTGTCAGGAAGTGTAGTGATAGGACAAGGGGTAATGGTTTTAAACTGGAAGAGGGGAGATTTAGATTGGATATTAGGAAGCTATTCTTTCCTGTGAGGGTGGTGAGGCACTGGAACAGGTTGCCCAGAGAAGTGGGTGCCCCATCCCTGGAAGTGTTTAAGGCCAGGCTGGATGGGGCTTTGAGCAACCTGCTCTAGTGGGAGGTGTCCCTGCCCGTGGCAGGGGTGTTGGAACTTGATGATCTTCAAGGTCTCTTCCAACTCTAACCATTCTATGATTCATCAGTATTGTGGATTTTAACCCAAATTTGTCCTAGTCACAGTTTCCTTAAGACAAAATGGAAATAGGATTGCCACTTCACCTCAGAGGCTTCCTGAATGTGAGGTTGTTCATCCTTGTTAAACTTCTGAATGCCGTCCATTTCAATATTCATGCTTTTAAAAATGTAATTGTTTATATAGGGAAGAGAATGAGTTCAGCCTGGTGGAGAACCAGGGTTTGGGTTTTGGGTTTGGGTTTTGTTTATCCTTCTGATATACTGCAGAGCAAGAGGTGAAATACAAAGAGAGGAGTTCTTAATAAGATGCAAAAAAACACTTGTTGTTTATCAGTTCTTAATGTTAGGATTTTTTTGTTGTTGTATGTCCTCCAGAGAGCCTGGAGGAGAGCCTGGAACAGCCATCACTGGGAAACAAATCAGTAGGAACATGACAACATCTCTACCTGTACTCTTATGACGAGATGAAACTGTGCAGATGGATTAGTGGTATAGCTTTTACACACTTGAAAATACTTACAAAATTGTGTGCTTTCATGCAACATTGATTGGTTTACTTTAAAGCCAGTGTTCCGTCGCTTTGTTTTGAACTGTGCTGGGTTTTATAATATCATGCCAGTTTATATCTGCTGACTAATAGATTGGAAACTTTTCTGAACAAACTTATTCTTATCTTGAGAAACAGCAGCAACTCCTGTATTTTAATTAGGAGCTTGTGAGTTTGCCCTTGATAGATGCAGTTCCATGTTTACTTGAAACTTGTGTTAAGTGGAAGCTGCTGCTGAAATAGGGGAATTGTTATGACCTCTTCTTGCTTGGTTGTGTTGGCACTTGTGCTTATAATGGTGACATGGTGAATCATACCAGGAAATTTATCTGATTAATCTATTTTTATTTTTATAACTAACTTTCAGATGGATCATTTCCCTGACCTGACTCACTGCGTAGCTGCACAAACAGTATTGCAGACAGTGGGAAAGCGCAACTGGCAGCGCAGGGACGCAGGAGAGCTTCCTCCTGGTGGCAGCCCCCACTTCTGCAAGAATAAATTGGTTATAGAACTGCACCTAAAACTTAGGTTATCACTATGATCAAACTGCAGCACAGCTAGTTTGTATTTCAAGATGGTTTTCTCTGAAGTTCATATTTAGAAAAGGGTCATTGATTTACTCTCTGTGCTAGTCATAAACATGATTGAATCCGAAATTGCCACCAGGAGGTTAGCCAGTTCCTGTTCTTGTGTGTTTATAGTTTTTAAACAAACTAATTTTTAACAGAATATTGACTTGGCTAATGTCTGAAACATTAAGTGGTTCCTTAATCCAAATGACACAGTAGCTTTGTAATCCTCTTGGGTTTAGAGTTTGAAAGCTGTTTAAAAAGAGTATATTAACCAAAAATATACCCAAAGCTTATGATAAACCAATCTCCTTCTGAGGCTAGTTACTTCTTGGCTTCTGGGTATTTCCCAAGAATAAAATTTACACTTAGGGTTCTTGGAGTTCAGAACATATGTACTGTGTTGGTGGACGATCAGTGAAACTTCAGGTAATGTTAATTTTTAAGCATTTGTGTTTTCTGTAGAGGTGCTGCTGTAGATTTTCCATAGTGTTTATGCTACATTTGGTAGAATTCCTGTAAGTAGATTTTGGCTGAAATTCATTCTTTGCAAGCCTGCTTCTGGGTTTGTTTGGTTATATACCAAAATGTGGAGATGGATCAAGCTCTTTATGATTTCAGCTTGCACAATGAATATTTGAAATGTATTTTTATTGTAAACCTTTGTATTTGGGATCCCTTTGGATGTTTTTCAATCACAGCCGAGCTCTTACCCATTTAGTTTATACCATGTGCATAGGATTTTATGTGGAACTGCAGTTGGCACAAAGAGGTTTATGTGGAGCTGATGAAATTTTTCCTCACTTGATCCAGTCATGCTTGCTCCAGAGGAGACTGGGAATTGCTGTTATGTGCAGCAGTGGGGGAATTGTGTTGATAGTAGACCAAATAGATAAATTTCATGATGAATGAAGTGTCATATTCTCCAGGCATATACGAACACCTTGTAGTTTCACATTTGCCTCAACCATACTGCTAGTTTAAATTTCTAATCAAAATCAAAATAAAAACAATGAAAAACCACCACAACTCCCCGCAAACAAACAAAACAACCCTAACCACAAAACAAAACAAAAAACCCCAAACACCCAGCTTTTCTAAAGGATCCTATCTAATATTTTGTGTTCCCCTGCACAAGAAGATAGCTTAGCTACTATTTAGTCTACAAAGAGAGAGTTAGGGGAACAGCTATAGTGCATTATTTTTGGTATATAACGGCTGTGTAATACATACTTATGTATAACTCTAAGTGACTTTTTTTTTTTTTTTTGTGTGAGCTTCCCAAATATCAATAAGGTCAGTGACAGATAATACCACAAACATTGAGTGTACTGGTAGTGAGGGTTTAAATAATCTGCTGTGTCATAGTAAGGCAAATAATTATTACCTTTTATAATAAAAGCTTGACCCACTCAAACATGGTCACATTCTAAAAAATTATATTATACATAGGTATTTTAGAGTGATTGAGTATGGTATGAGCATACTTCAATAATTAAACTTTTATTCTTACATAAGAACATAAAATTTGAATTTGTGTTGTTTTGTAATGAATTTGTAATGAATTTTCCTGTAATAGAGGTGATGAGTTGCTGCTTCAGAGCTGGGTAAAATTAGGGGGAGAAAAACGCTCTTTTTATTGACAAGCAACATGGGTGCAAAAGCATCACTGTCTGGTTATCCATAGTGTGTCTGACCTTTCCTGTCTAAAGGAAGATATCTCTATAATAAAATGCGTTTTGCTGGATAGAAAGTCATAGGTCTTCATATTCAGTGAAATCATTGTCACTGGTAAATTGCCTCATAATAGGCATTTGTATTTTTGTAGTGAATACATTAGAGCTTTAGCATATTAATAGCCTTTCCTTTCTTGAAATTCACTTTATTCCCCAAAAGCTATCTGTGGTTGGTGGACTGTTGGTGTCAATATATTTGTAGCTGTAGTCTAGAGGAAAATTTTATACCGATTAGGTGCACAGTTTATAAAAATAATCCATAATCTCTGTCTTTTGCTGATCACCATTATTAAAAAAATGCTCCAAATATCTTGTATTCTTTGGATTTCCTCGGCAATCTGTTTGTATTCCTTTGCTTACAGTGTGTATATTTTATTTTTTAATACACAAAGCAAGAAATGAATCCATTTATTAACATTTTAATCTTTCCTTAGAATAGATAAATATTAGCAATTAGTGTCCATCAAGAAATTTGATGCATCGTGATTTAACCTATGCTTGAAGAACACATTATTAAATGGTATTTAAAACATTCTGCATAGGAAAAGAATATTGTTTAAAATTACACCATCTTAAATACAGGTGCTTTTAGTGTATGTAAAGCCTTACAGAGGCTTAAAATCAGAACGTTCTGTAAACATAACACAGCATGTAAAGATGGCAGTTTCCTTAAGTCATTGTGAGAGAAGAGGTGGATCTTTTTTTCAAAATTAACTGCTTTGTTGTGGCTTTTTAATTATGGAATAGTATGAACTGCTGTGGAGCCTGGGATACAGACCAGGTATTGAGAGCAGTGAAGATCAGGAGAACTTTCTTGGAGTCTGTTGTAAAGATCTCAGGAAATAGCCTTTTATGCTCATGCTGTGCTGAAGAGCATTTTCATGCATGAAAGAGAAACTGTGATTGTTTCGGCTTCTACTGTAGTTAGAGATTCTGTTCCTGTTGGGAAATGATAAAAATGGAAGAGTGAGAATGCTTTGCAGGTTATTTTCCTTTTGGTTAGTACAGTAACTGCTATTGGTTATTGCCAGTATAAAAGTTTGTCAGCAGTTCTGCTATACCTTTGCCTTGGCCACAGTTTTTTCCTGGTTTTGTTTGAAAGAGTCACTGGTAAATGCTGTTTTTGTATGGTTGTAAGCAGCTAGTGGCCTGTGGAGGGTAGACAGCGATTGATAAAATGGGAAGGATACAGAGAATGGAGACATTTAAAAGATGAGTTGGATAGGCTGGGAACGTGAGCAAGTACAGAAGTGAAATTATTATTGCTAGATACAGTAGCATCAAAGAAGAAAAAACTAGAGGAAGTTTAGGGTAGGGTTTCAGAAAAGAAAATAATACTGAAAGTTTACATTGGAGAGACTGGTAGGTTTTACTTACTTACAAAATCATGAGAAGTTTCTTTAACAAAGAAAAAGTCCATGGTAATTGCAGGAACTTCTGAGATACTGCAACATGTCATTGTCCTTCAGTGATTAGAAGATGAAGTTAAATGAAAAGCATTATCTTTTTTTCTTGCTTGTTTGTGATGCTATTATGTAATTATAAGGAAAAAAATCTAGACAAATATAATTGATTTCTGGAACCCCCCAGCTCAAATGCTACATTGAGAAGTAAAGGAATACAAGAAGGGAATAAATTTCTGTATCTTGGTAGTAAGGTGACTGTCATTTGGGAATTTCATTAAGGAGCTAGCATTGCAGTTGTTGGCAAGGCAACAGTTTCATTTACCAATTAAATAAGATATGGTCATAAAAATCCATGTTTTAAAGACCAGGGTGTGAAACTTCAACTCAGATATTTCTTTCCATCTCAACATATGGATGTGAAAGCTGGAAATCCAACAAAGGTACAGACATCTAAATGCCTTTGAAAGCAAATGCCTTAGAAAAATACTATGTATTAAATGGAATGAATTTATAACAGATGCCAAGATTCATTAGACAGCTCAAAAACCCCTTGGCTCTAAAGTTATCCAGAAAAGAAGATGGAATTATCATCTGGAACATATGTTAAGAATGAAGCCAGAGCATCTGTCATGGAAAGCATGCCATTGGGCAGCTGGAGGAACACGCAAAAAGCACCAACTGAAAGAACCTCTCCATTGAACAATGTCTAAGGTTAAAAAAAAAAAAAAGGTGTGACATCGCACTGGATGTGCAAGGAATGGCTCAGAGCAGGCAAAATAGTGCAAGAGGCTCTGATTTTTTTTTCTTTCAGTGTGTTTGTGAATTGATGGTTTTGGATTGTTTTCTATCAAGTTTGCAGATAGTAAAGGAATTTACATGTAAGTTCTTTAGCCATGAAAAGAGAAAGAAGATTGTGTAATTAAATACATCTTCAGATACATTCCCAATTATTGGTTTAATTTATAATAGAGCATTCCGGATTACTTGGATAAAAATCCAGAATTTTATTCAAGTAACCTACAGGTAATGACAGTACTATGGATATCTGTTTCTCTGAGAACACTTGTTCTTATCTTTTTCTACTTTTAGTCACTTTGTAGGAGTTCTGGAGTTTCTGAACTATCAGTTATCTACACTATACTGTCTTTTAACATGCCCTAGTGTTAGCCTAATGTTACAAAGGATTGTGTTAGAAACACCTTAGCACAATTTAAATTTCATAAAAGACTTCTAGTTAAAATGTAAGCTTTCAAATCTGTTATCTCAATCTGTCTCTTGATCTTGAGTTATGCAAAGCATTTTATTAAAATGTAACAATCTAAACAAAGTTTTTTTCTAAAGTAAGTATTCAGTAATGTTTTAGACTTGGTAAATAGCATTGTGTTCCCCTTACAGTTTTCCAGATAAAAAAGAAGTTGTTACTCTGTAACATAGAGACACTCCAAGCAAGTGTGTGTATGTGTGCGAGATGAGACCTTTTTAAAAAAAAAAGTGTTGGGATTTTTCCCCTTGTTGAATCATCTCATTGGTGTTCAACCTAACACATGGGGGTGAATGCTTCCAGTGAGAAGTTTGAACAACCCGTTCACCTTCTAGATGCATTTTATGAATCTAAGTAGTGAACCGAGACTGTTAGTTCCACTCAGCAGGGTAACAAGTTTAGGCAAAGTGAATAGTTCCTCAGACATTCCAAAGTTGTATTGATAGTTGCAGGTTTTCTGTTTTTTCTGCTTATAGCAGCATGAGAGTTACAGTGATTATTTCTTAATGCTTCGTAAAGGTGAGAAAAACTTGCAATTCAGCTGCACTTAAAGGCTCAACATTCAGCAAACATAATTTGTTTTTACTTTTCTTTTAAAATATTGACAGATATTTTTATCCCCTTTACACATTTGGTGTTGATGTAACTCAGCTTAGATGCCTCCTTCCCATGTATGGGACGTAAGGCATCTCAGTATTGTCTGTTCTTCAGAGCCTACATGATCACAATTTTCTGTTTCGATTCTGCTTCTGATTTATTGTGTAATTAGGTCCAGTTAGGACTGTAGGTAAACTTTGTTTAACAAATTTTTATCAGAGGTTGTCCATTCTGCCAAATTTAGAGCAGCCGTTGGTTGTGTTACATGGAAAAATAAAACCAGCGCACCCCTGAATATCTTTTCTCCTTTTATTTGTATGACCATTTGCTCTTTTATATGCTTGGCAAGTGAAATTTCTGTGTATTCTGTTTGTAATAAAGTACTTTCAGTAGTACTGAAGTCAGGCTTAGAAGTTACATCTCTGGAACTAAAAGAAGTGAAAAAAAGTGTGGTATACTAATTCAAGTTATGTGCTCACTAGTGTTTTGACTTGTAATACACTTGTCCTGTGCTCACTTCTAAAGATTTTTGCTGTGCAGTACGTAACAATAAAAGATATTCAAGAGCTAAAAATACAGGATTACTGTGTGCTTTGACCTGTGATCAGTGAGTTGGCAGGAGTAGCCTTGTATTGTTTGTTCAAGGTTTGTTTGAAGAGAACAATTATAGGATGATCATTAATAATATTGACATACTGTTTTTCAGGAGCAGAGGATTAAAAACACACCTTGGAAAAAGTTTTTTAAATATTCAGTTGTATTGCATTAAACAAAGTAGGAACAAAAAGAAAACATTGCATAAATCTTAATTTGAAAATTTCTGAATTCTAGTTATTGAGGAAGTGGTTGTTTACAGAAATTGTGTATTTTTCTGTGCATTTTCCTTGCAGTGTTGTGAAACAATATACTACAAAATCTTAATTTAACAGAATCTTGATCTCTAAAAGAGAGAGGCAATTCCTCCCCACAGGGGTCTCCAGCAGGATGAAAGGAGACAGTTGGTGGATATTTGCCTGTGACTGGAGGAAGAATTCAGCTCCCCCTTTTTGAAGCAGAATCAAGATCGAATTAGACATACAGGGGAGTAGTTACAACTAAGAGAGATTGGCAGGTTGATGCTCTTGAATTACTTACTCTTTGGTACAGGAATCTGCTTTGCACAGATGAGAGTGTGTGGGTTCCTAGAGCACAGTGCTACTGAGTTTATGCCAGACTTTTAACTAAATTAGTTCTGTAATAAAATTGGAATGTTTCAGTCTTTGTTTTTCTGCTGTGTAGGGTCAGCATGCCTGTGTTATTTTGTCCTTGTCACTGACTCAACTTTATTTCTTTTGTCATAGCTGGTTTGAGATGTTTTGGGAATTGCCTGTGAAGGAAGGCTGGCATTTCCTTCCACTTTCCCTTTGGGCGTACTGCAGAATGTAGATACTCTTTCCTCCCAGAAACTCTTACCTATAGTTAAGGTTAACATGTATAACGATGTTGGGCAGCAACAGGCAAACGGGGAGGGAGCTGACTACTTTCTGGGCTAGGGAGCAGACTTCTTCCTGAGCTAGTTCCTGTAGAACTGAGTTGGAATATGTGAGGAGAGTTATGGATAAATTCACCTTTTTATTTCAGTTCAGGTTAGGATTCTAGTTAAAGTTCAAAGAGAGCTCGCTGCTTCCTACAGTTGTTTCTGTTGCCAGGCTGGAGATGATATGACTCAGACTCTTTCTTTGTGCATTGAGTCCACTTGGTCAGGTTGAAGATCCAGGTGGAATGAGAGGTGTTCCATATTTTCCCCATTAAAACTGATTGGAATAAGGAGTATAATTCGTATTTAAAAACAAAACAGAAATTTCCCTTTAAACCCGCTTTTCTTAAAACCTAGGTAATCTTTAGTTTTAGAATGTTTGAAGATGATGCGTGACTGTTTTCAAGATTGCCCTTATTCTGATGAAAGAGTGCTTCCTGAGTATGAAAAAAAAAATTCCATTCATTGAACAAATGGACAGTTGCACTTCAGTTGCAGTGTGGACAAGTGAGGCTTAACAAGAAAATGGAAAAGTGTATCACCTCCTCATTAACCTCACTAAGCTAGGTGAACTAGTACAGCTGTCCTTATATTGCAAATTACCTACCAAAATAACTAGTTAACTTCTAAAATATTGGCCTGTGTTTCCAACAAGGCTGCCAACTTAGATTATGTATTGATACATTTTTATTTGACTTAAAAATGTACTGTTGGAAGAGATTTTGAGTGTTGGTTGTCTGTCCCCCATTTTGATGCTGGGTCAAAACAAAAAGGGTCCTTGCCTGATGTTCGTCTGGGGTGTTCTTGAAAGCCTCAGTGACCTTCTGACTCAAAGTTGTTCTGAAACTTAACAAACTTTATTTGGACCAACTTTCTAACAACATGTATTCTAAATTTCCCTGCTGATCACTTTTTGTACTGCCATCTGTAGATGTGAAGCACAATTAATCACTGTCCTCCTTATGAGACTCGCATATTTTAAGATTATTATATTCCGCCTCCCTCTTATTCCCTACAATATTGTCTGTTCTAGGCGAAACCTAGCCAGTTATTTTAACTGTACTTCAAACTTGGTATTTTCTTACAAACAAAGAAAAAATTTTATAGTCGTGTTGTGCTCTCAGGGCCTTGCTCAATTTAGATTTTTTTTCTTCTTATTTTGGTAATGCACAAAAATTTTACATGGTGATATTTCAAAGCTTTTTTCTTTGCCTGATGGAGAGGAATAAATTCATGTTTTCATTTTTCCCCCTTCATTTACATACAAAATCTTTCTTAATATGTAGCATAATGATACTTGTCTTTTATGATATTTGTCTCTTCTGTAACATTATTACATTGTTTGATTTTCCCTGATTTTTTCAAAGACAATCAAATTTCTAAATCTGAACTACTTTTGTAAAGAACTCTTGCTGTCTGGGTGTCTCCGTACATGACTGATTTTTAACCTTTTGGATTATTTGTCTGTTCTTTACTGTTCTTTGGCTTATTTGCTAAAATCTTCCTTACTCCAAAGTTGTTTTATCTCATTTTTTTGAGATGCACTTAACTGTTCTGTGGTGGTTTTATTTTTGGTTGGTGTTAAAGATAAGTAGCTTCCTTCATGGTATCCAAATAAGTGATCTCTTCTATGTGTCTGGGACGTGCCACTCACTGACTGGTAAAATCAGAATTCAGTGAAATAAGATGTGGAAAGTTATTCTTCCTTCTGTCATTTAAAAAGTTGGGGGGAGGGGGAATGGAAATCTGAGGCAGGATTAGTTCGATTGGCTTTTAATGACTGGTGACATCAGAGTGATCCAGAATATTTTCTTTACTCTGGGAAGCTGGATGAATAACACTTAAATACTTTTTTTTAATCTGTTGATTTCCATCAACTGTGGTAGTGTTATTATAATCTTATCTTTTATTAACACATCCTATTATATTTAATTTTGCCACTGACTTTTTTTGCTAAGGTTTTCTTGTTTGTTTGTTTTAATGTATGAAGGATTTGAAAATAGTGTTTAACTGTTTCTGTTTTTTTTAATCTTTTGTTTCTGTATGGGACTTTTTAGTAATCTTAAGTCTTTTCTAAAGAAAGCAATGACTTTTTTTTTTTTTTAAATAACATATTTTTTGATGTTTTACTCTCAGAAAAAAAACCAAAACAGTTTATGTTTGCTTATATAAAGCATACTGATTTCACCTGAAGAGAATAAATTTAGTGATATTGTGAATTGTCAGAGGTGGCAGAGACACTCTGAGCAATGTTATACAAAATCTTTGTCCAGTGATGACACTGAGCTCCTGTTTTGCTACAAGATTAGACAGTCTTTACTTGTGATCCCTACTATCAGATATTTGTAGTAGATTCCTACATAATGTGAGGCTTACAAAATCTCTTTGAAAGTGGGGCTGTGCTTAGGTGGGATGTTATTGCAGTGCATTTACTTCTGTTTGAGATGCACTGAGAGGCCTCCTTTCAAGTTTGTGCTAGTGCTGACTTTAAAGAGGAAATGTCAATTTACCTTCCTTATTTTGGTGTGTGTGTTTGCTTGTTTGTGTGGGTTCCTCTAATATTTGTTTGTAAAAAAGGACTCTGTGCTGTGATGCTGCAAGAGGCTTGGGAGCGGATTTGATAATCTAGGAAAGCCTTTCTGGCACTGGGGTCTCCTTGACTCTTCTGTTTGTACCAGCAGTGTGAAAATGTGGTTATACAGGAAATATGTTTCTGAAGTGTCTCCCTCCTTTTTTTCTCTTGCCTCTAACAAAATAGAGTAGGGACCACCCCATATATCTGCATTCCTAACTGTTAGTGTGATACAAGTTTCTTGCACATTTCCTGAAGGTTTAGCAGATCCACTTCCCTTTTTTTGGAAACTTGTAGTCTTCTCACTGATATCTCTGTCTCAGACATCTCCTATGCTCAAGCAAGATAATCCCTAGGAGAGCAGTCACATGTGACTGTTTGCTGGAGAACAGGAGTTCACCTTGCTCCATTTAGCAGTCAGCAACAGAGCAACTGTAGTACCTGAGGCCACTGAAGAGGAGATAATCTCTTACAACCCAGAACGAATCCCTTAGTGAAGGAGAATTCCTCCAGGTTCTGCCCTAGTAAAAGGTGGGGGTTTCATGCATTTCTCCAACAAGACAGCTACATTAGCAGGAATTTGCACAGCAGATGAAACCTTACCATGGAGATTTTATTTATTTAGTTATTTTTAAAAGAAACAGTTTTTCCCATAAAGCAGTAATTTTTGCCATTAAGTTCACAGCTTCAGCTTTTGGGAATTTACAGAAATGCTTGGGATTGCAGTCCCCAGCGGAGAGCACCTCTACCACTAACAGTCCTTTTCCTTTATTGGCCTTCCAGCTGGTGACAAGAGAGGCTCCCAAATCTGCAGATTGGCCAGTCAGGTTTAACTTGCTCACCACAGCTGCACTAGTATATGGTTTATAGGATTATGTTTACAACAGTAAACACTTTTTCTGATACAAGTTCTGATTTCCCTTCTTGCTTCCCCCACTTCCAGCCCCCTGTTTTCCCTGATCTCTGTCATTTAGGACTTCTGATTGATATGAATTTACTTTTGAGGGCTTGGATTATTTTGGAGGTAGGAAATGCCAGGTAGTCCTAGCTGCAGATAGGAAGTTTGGTATACTTTTCCAGGGAACTTACGGTACATTTCCATGTAGAATTCTGCTTAAATTCATTGCACCCTGTGCTCTTCTGATACAGTTTTTGTTGTAGCATGGCATCTCACACTCCTTTTGTAGTTTTAGACACACATTCCCTACTTATTAAGCAAATTGGGTGTTTTAATGTGGTGCTACAAGTGCTCATTAAAGCTATTTTTCCAACAGCTGATCATTATTTCTCCTTTTTTAAAAATTTTTTTTACATTCCTTTTTTTTTTTTTTTTTTAATTTGAGAAAGCTAGCCAGCAGAGATGTTTATTTCATTTGTTCTGTGTAAAATAGTCAATTTATTTTCCATTCCTTGTTCTTACAGCTCTTAAATGCTTTGAAAACTGTTTTCAGTTGTTGCAAGTAGCCTTTAAAAGTTTTTCTGTTTTATTCTTACCTGTGTATTTAGTTAGATGCTTTATTGTAGTGCCAGACACAATAAGAGCTCCATAATCATCTTTTCCAAATGGGTCAAATGTTTTGGGAGAGTGAATCAGCTTTCTGAAATTTGAAGTCCCTCCTCCAAGAAGCACAAAACAAGGGAATAGAAGAAATGAGGTGGCAAACTTTGGTCATGTAGTAGTCTTAAATTTTTGTAAATTGATTTAAAAATCAAATAGTTTTATTGGATATGAGTGTCCAGTGACCCAGTTGGCATTATTTTTAGCAATCTAGGTGACAATACAAATACTTCTTTTTAATGCATGGCTTGACTGCCTGTTGCATAACTAACTTTTCTGAATGAAAATGACCTAGCCACCTGAACATTTCTTGAATAGTCTTTCTGTTTAACATTGTGGATTTTTTTTTCCTGTGGTATGTAAGTGGAGTGATACATAAAACATCACTGAAGTAGTGTAAGATGGTGATACTGAAGCAATTTTGAATCCTGGCCTAATTCACTTCAATTTGTGGTAGCAAATTTTGCCTTTTCTACTTTTAGAACTCCTTTTGATTGGTACAATTTCTTCAGAAAATGTACCTCTGGGTAGAGCAGCATTTCATTGTTCCATTCTATAAAGCAAGATCTGCTTAATGGAATATGATGGATATGTTTGTGAATTAGTAGCCTTGCACTAATTACAAATTGGAACATAAATTATATTTTCAAATAGTCAATTGTTTTTTCATAACCTGAAGATCATCTTGTGGTTTGGTAGGAATGTCTGAACTATGAATATGACCCGTGTAGAGAGAAATATTTTTATATTTAGGCTGTAGTACCTTGACCTGTTGCTTCTTTGGATTTGGAAGACTTATTTGAAACCTGAGAGAACTGTGGTGATAGGCACAGATAGAAGGTAATGCTTACAATTCCAGCCATCCTGGAAGGAAGCACCTGAATGAAGACCTGTGAATAAAATCATTTTAGATCACATCAGAAACGCAACTTGTAACTTGCACTGCATTAAGGGAGTCTAAGGGAAACTGAATAATAGCTATTAAATATTTAATAATCTGTAATAATAAGAATTTGCTAGTGAATACATTTAAGAAATTCATTATCAAGCTTCAGATGCTGAAATGAAACCAGACAGGAATTATGTTTAAATATCTGAGAGCTTCTGTAGAAATTTGTAGTATTGTCGTTAGTGAAACTGTGAGAATATCTTAGTGGTTTACATGTACAGCAAAACATTGTGTAGATAAAAATATGAAAGCCTCTAGTAGTTAAATCACACTCTGTAACTTTACTATATTATGTAATTGAATGCTTATGTTCTGCAGGAGGTTTGGCCTGTATGGATCTTTGATGTCTGTGCTGAGCCCTGTTGAGGTAAATTTGAATCATTGCCAGTGCCTTGCTCTGGTCTCCTACAGCCTTCCTTCTCACCATTACTCAAAATGGTAATTTCACAGAATCATAGAATGATACAGGGTTGGAAGGGACCTCTGGAGATCATCTAGTCCAATTCCCCCACTAAAGCAGGTCCTCCTAGGGCATGCTGCACAGGAACTTGTCCAGGTGGGTTTTGTATGTCTCCAGAGATGGAGACTCCACCACCTTTCTGGGCATCCTGTTCCAGTGCTCTGCTACCCTCAAAGCAAAGAAGTTTCTCCTCATGTTTAGATGGAGCTTCTTATGTACAAGTTTGTGCCCATTTCGTCTTGTCCTCTCACTCACTACCACTCCTAATTTCTCCTTAAACTTTTGGATTCCAAGCTAATATGGCAGTGCTTTTTAAATACACATACTTTAAGATTGGGTTTAGGATTAAACAAAATAATAGAAAACTGAACAAAGGCATTGACCTCACAAATGAGCATAGGTTCTGCCTTCAGATTGTTACTGGCTTCCTTGGGGCTTTATACGGATGTCTCCCACCTGTAGCTGGTGCACCTCATGAATAGAGGAGCTGTGTAGATCCCTGCACCTCAGCAGAGTTTTGTCTGAATTCTGCCTAGGTGACCTGTGCTGGTGGCTGATCAGAAAACTTTAAAGTGAGGTGAGTGTGACAGATCAGACCTATCTATTGTTTTTACCAAGCTTCCACCGATATTCTACCTGAATTAGTAAAATCTTTCTTTTGTAAAGCATTTTGTGTTCTTCCTCTTTCTCCCCTCTCTCTAGTCAGCAGGATGTTGAAACATCAATACCAAAATTTTACATCCTCAAGGGTAGGGCACTCTGTTTTTCTGAAGATACTGCTCCCCTGCTGGATGTATTAACTTTTGTGGAGTCTGTGATGTTTACACCTTGGAATGTCTCTAAGTATTGCAGTGGAGTTAGAATCTGCCTGCAAGCGATATAGAACTGTACTTATGTAGCTTACTTGCAAAATTACAAAGCTATGTGAATATTTATATGTATGATGTCTTTAATGTTGAAAATTAAAAGTATTTTTAAGTCTGCTTTTCACACAATTGCAAACTCATGGAATACAGACAAAACCATAAAATATTCTTAAAAATGTGAAGATGATGTTTTATTGCTTACTTATATCTGCATAGCAACCTCACAATTTATTGGTTGTCTGTTTTCCAGAAATACTGTTACTCTAACTCGACCCACCTCGAGAGCTGGTGATAAAAATCTTGATGTGAAACACACTTTCGCAGCAGAAGAGTGCAGGTGCAAAATAGAAAAGCAAGCATTTTTTCAAGTGGCATCGATTGTTTTTTCTGCGATATGTAGGAACACCAGAATATTTTTAGATTAAAAAGATTAAAAAATTATCCATTGCGTTTGTGATAGCTTATATGTTTGGGTTAGTTATTTATCGTTTGCAATATCCATAATGCTATCTTAAGCATCCTAATTAGGTTTCAGCTTTTCAGAGGGAGGCTGGAAGGCTCTCATGCAGTTGTGGTGCTCGTGGCGGGGTGCGCACAGCACAGCTGCTTTCTGATGTCAGTCGCTATTTCAATGCAACGAAAGTGGGAGAGGAAGAGCATTATAAAGACAGATTTTAAGAAAAAAAGTGTCGTCAGTAAGCAAATTATTTTTGTCTGTGTTGTTTTGATTAGGATACAAAATAACAAGTAAAGTCTGATTGCTACAAAAGATATTACATCTGGAGAGTTTAACTGGGCCAGTTTCAGAAACTTTTTGGTGAAATGTGTCATTTTGTCCCTGCACTTGGGAGAACTCTGGGTTGTCTTTACCAAGTCTCCTGGTAATACCCGTATTCACCTGGCCTTCAAGCAGGGTAGAATCCTCTCTTCTCGGTGCTCTGTATTTGTGAGGAGTTGCAGTGCTGTGTTCGGAGACACTGGAAAAATGGTGGCTTCCCTGTGGAAAAGGGGAATAGCTGCATGGATCAGTGTGTAACATGCTCAGTACTTGTTGAGTAGAATGAGCATCCCTGGACTTGTTTCTTCCCTCTGTAGGCATCCTTGTGCTATGGTGATAATGGCATAGTATCTTGTGGGGTTTTTCTTGAAGTTTTCTGGGATTTTATAGACCAGAATCGAAAGAGACATGTATAATTTCTACTGCTCTTTGTGCTCAAGGATCTTGGTTACCAGAGAGAGGTGAAAAATATTTCTTGAAAATGTTTCTTGTGATGGATTGCCATTTTTATTTCAGGTACACCCACACTGGCACATGGGTCTTGTGGGAGAGCAAGAAAGGTGAATTAATCAGCATTTATAGTGAAGGAACTTGGGGTTTGGTATTTTTTTTTTTAAATAAAATCAGAGAATGTGAAGACTTTGGAGGGGTTGCATATGAAAAAATTATTCTTTTAAGATACAGAATATTTTTAACATGTAATCATTAGAAATATAAAGAGGGTTAATTAAAATTCCTAATGTTAAAAAGGTCTCAGCCACTGAAAAGCTAGAAAATGTTTACTAATGGTAGTCTTAAGATCTCTGGTGGAGAAGTATAAGGATCATTGTTTGAGAATACCAAGCAAAATTTTGTGCCACCATTTAAAACACATGGCTTGCATACCAGCTTTGGTTTGCATGCCCATACACTTATAGCAATCTAAGTCACAATTGATTAGGGTGTGTGTGTGTGTGTGTTGTTTCACCTCTTTGTGTGGCTCACATCAAAAAAAGGGAACTAGGTGATGATGGTAAACATTAAAACTTGAATTTTAAAAATATATACATATTGTTAACACATAACATTTCAGTTTAAAAATAAGTTTGTTAAATGGATTTTTTTTTTTTTTTTTACGTAACACAGCTATTTGTGTTCTATGTTCAAAGCATCAAAGCACTTTAAGGACATAAAACATGCCCGTGTAAGGATTTCTTTGAAGGTAGGTATGATTTCTATCAGAGCAAGGTGTCATCTGCTTTTTAGAACATTCCTAGGGAGACGTGAATCAACACATGTTCATTGAGGACAAGGAAGCAACCTTCCTGTCTTTCTACCTGTAGTGAAGTGTTTGGAGAATGCTTATTAGAAAAATATTGTGAGTCAGTTTAATATTTCAAACAGAAACATGCTTAGGTACATGATGTTCATCACAGTCTCTTTTTATATTGGAAACATATTTTTTTTTCGCTAAGCACAACACATAGGATAAACACTTCTAAAAATTAGTAGTCTGCTTCTGCTGAAGCACTGCCAGCAGATGAGCCCGTTAGTTTGGCCCTTGGTGCTGAGGACAGTTGCGTCCAAATCATTATGAGCTCTAAGCGTCTTCAACAACTGGGTAGAGTGGGTTGGGGTTACAGTGGATGGGGCTTGGCTTCCTGCAGACTTGTAGCACCATAAGCTGTAGCTTGGTTAAAGCTTGTTTGTGCAGTTGTGCCCTTTTGGCCTTTCCTGTGTTGAGTCTTCTGTTGTCCGGTAATTTGTCTTCTATTGATGATTTTCCTCCTGCCTGACCGGTTGCACATCTCTCCCTGCATTTGACATGAGTGCCTGCTTTTGGAAATTTTATGGGAATGTATTGGAGATGCCTGCTTTTTGTCACACTTAGATATCAGCTGCTGGTTTTAAAAGGTCTAGGGGAAAGAAATAGAGTTATTTGAGCATCTAATTTCCTTGATCTCTGTTGTTGGCTGTGCTTTCTGGCAAAACTTTCCTGTAATTCACCTTATTTGCCTCTTTCATTCATCCATTGCGCTGCTTTATGAAACATGTACTTCTGCCGCAGAAGCTGTTTTAAAGAGAACTGTCGTTTCCCTGAGACACCACAGCAACATTCCTGAATTTAATATTTTCTAGATTTCTTATAGAGAAAAGTAAAATTTGCATTTAGGAGAAGACATGTAGAAAAGCTATTTGGAATTATAGTTTAGCATTAGATGAGCTATGGGGTGGGTGACAGTAATGGGCTTCTGGTTTTAGAGAGCTTTTCTAGACAGTAGGCTGTTTCTCTTCATTTATAATGTATGATTTTTTCATATTTTTTTGTAGTACAGCTGTACTCATGAATTTTCAGTCAGGAATTTTTATGTTGTAAATATTTTGAATATTTATTTCAAACTCAATTTTTTGGTCCCATATTGTCCTTGTATGATTCTATAGAAATTATATTTGTATATGGTGATTTTTTAACTGTAATTTGCCCATTATATTTTGTATATGCAACTATGCAGTAGCAGATTTAATCAGAAATACTGCAGAGTGACACCTTGTACTTTAGGTAAGAATATAGACTTTTCTAGAGAAAAATCAAGGAAGATAAAGTTCAGATTCCACATCAGTAATTTATGTTTCCAACAATTTCAGAATACAGAAAACCTGATGGAAAGTTCAAATTAAATAAGCATAAAAGTATATGAAGCCGGTTAAATGAATGCTTTCAAATAACTGTAGCGGCTGGATTAAAGTACTTGAAAATGTGCAGACCCAAATGAGCTTTCAAATTATTTTTCATTTTGGGAGACGCTTTTTTGTTCCTTTTTTCATTCTTTCTTAGTTTTAATTCAGTTATGATATAATTGCACATAGAGTTAGTGTTTTAAATAGATTACTTTTTTTTTTCTTTTAAAATAAAGATTGAATTTACCTTAAGTTTAGCTTAACTTTCATAGCTTAGATTTGTAACAACTTTAGACAATCACAGGAATATCTTCAGACCTGTTCAAAAATGTATTCCATTTTAGTGTTTCCATTTGTGTGCTCATGCACATATGTGCATGGTTAAATTTATATTCTCATAATAAAGGGTAGTTTGGACAGTGGATGAAGTGATGGTAACCTTTCTCTGAGTTTGGATGAGAAAGTAATGAGATACTGCATTGCTTGTTTTACTTTTTATGGTGACCTGTTATATCATGCTACTTTAAGAAAAAGTTGCTCAAAACATTATTGCTTCATCATTTATATTGAAAGTTTTGATTATTCAATGAACTTTCAGTTGTTAATTCTGTGCAAAGTTAATAGCTATATAGTTCCTCAAGAAACTTCAAATGAAAACACTCAACAGAGATATAACCTCTTTATTTTCATATGTTTGATGATTTTACGATGAAGTACTAACTTTCTTTAAAGACCTCTCTATACTGATGTGCCTAATACTTATTAAGAATTGAGGAAGTATAGATTGTAAAATTAATTTGGCCTTTATTAATATTTGTTGATATCAAGACTGAAACTTCAGAGTGTTTTACGGTAAAAACTTTCAGAATTTGTCTGTATGCCTGTATTAAAATTAATAGATGTTAGTATTTCTTCCATAGGTAATGATTTATTGGATAATTTTTAGACTTAAAAAGTTGTTGGAATAGCTTTAGCAGATCTTCTGTAACTATCTCAACAAAATAAATCAGATTTGTGAATGACATCTACCAAGACTGTTTGTTATGGTTTGTTGTGAGATGGGTCTAACCCCTGCTACTGGGATTGTACTTAAGTGTGAACTGTTAGATTTCTAAGTTACATATCATTGCTGTTTGGTGCTGTGTCATTGTGACTTTTCCTATTATATTGTATTTAGTTCCAAAACATGGAACAAATAAATTCTCATCATGGCCATGTTAGTCTTTAACATAATTCTCACTGTTTATTGTGAACTGAGATGGCAGCTGAAAGTTGAACTCTTCTGTATTGCTTCAGTACCTACAGATCAGCTGAGAGTCCTAAACTTCTCCCAGTCTTTTGTGTAAATGAATCACTGTTATTTTTACTGGCATTTTTTCTCCTCAGGTTACTCCACATCCAGCTAAGGTAAACTGGTATTTTAACATTGCTGATGTATCCATTCTTTGCTGTATAAAATGATGACTGTCTTTGTAGCATTTTTGTAGTTGAAAAAGTAATATTAATTTAAAATAAATGGTCTTTTTTTTTGTTATTAGCTACATATGCAAAAAAAGGAACATCTGCCTTCCAAATGTTATTCAATGGTTGTAATTAAAAGGTTAAATAAAAGCTGAGGCAAGCTTTGAATTTTGAAGCATTTGCAACAGCTAGTAATCTGACTTACTGCAGACATTTTTGTCAAAGTTGAAAAAGTTAGAGCTAATTAATTTCTTGGGAGACATATGATGAAATTGTAGGTGTGATAACATATTTGAGTAACATATGGTCGTTATGGGGCACCTTTCTAATGACTGAGCACCAAGTTAAATATAGACTTCCTAGTTTTTCACTTCTTCTATTAGTGGTTCTTTGTTACTACAATTTAAACTCCTCTTATTTTCCATTGGGCATAAAATAGGAATCTTTGTATGTTTGTAAGAAATTTAAAATTATTACTACCACAGTGCTGCTCCTTGGTAAAATTTACTGAATTTACTGAGGCAGACAATTAATCTGTCTCTGTCATAGTTTTCTGGTTTTGGTAGCATTAATTGAGATTATGTACATTTCGACCTGTGTTTTTTAAAATTGTGAATCTTGCTGCTGAATGTTAAGGTGTGTGTCCGCAAAAGTAGGAGCAAAAACATTTTTGAAAGATTAGTGAAAAATGCTTGTTGCTCCCACTGTATGTAATATATTGAAACTTATTTTAATAAGCTATTGTAATTTATTATGTCATGAAAAGGAGGGCAGAAGTATTTTTGGAGCAATTTCTTATTCAGTCTACAAAGCAAAGCCATAATAAACTGTATGATGTTTCACAAGATGTAGTTCTGCTATTCCTTAGGAGATTAGTTGTAAAGATTGTATTAGAGTAAAAAAATATTGACTTTCTAAGAAAAGTAATCAGAAGCTTTACATAGTTTTAAATTTCATTTAAATTTTTTTATTCTGGACTTTGTTTCTTACATTGATGACATTTCTTTTTTATGTAATTCTTGTAAAAAGGGAGCTTTAATATTTTTCCTGCTTTTTTATATAAGATGCTCAGATGATATTTTCTGGCAGTCTCTTTGGCTAGAGAAGAGAAACAAATCATGTTTTCTACCAATGAAATTGTGTTTTGCTGTTTACTTTCTTTCATTATGCCTGGCACTTACAGCATTGTCCTGGTTTGAGGTAAAACAAACCAATTTTCTGTTTTCCAATTTTACTTTCTTAGTTGGGCCTCTTCTAACTAACTAAACTCTGAAATTAAGAGCACATTGTTCAGAACTGTTTCATCTCACAGTGATAAGACCTGATTATACCAAGGAGTGGTATGCAGAGGGGCCCTTGCTTATACTTATTGCTAGAACAACCAAGGTCAGGGAATTTTGTTCTTTTGCCCTGTTGGAGCGTCAGAAGCGGAAAAACGTAAAGGGGTCCCACCTGCAAGGAGGAGCAGCAAAACCCAGGACAAGTATGTTATTAGAATTAGTCATGAAAATATTTTTAATGGATATAGTAAATTTTGGATATAGTTAAGTTTCTTAAGACCTGCCTCCTCCTACAGCTGTCTAAGCTGATCAAACTACTTATTTACTGAAATATTTATGTCTGCATATTACCAAAGCATTAAGACCATGATCACAGGTAGAACTAAGTGGAAGGATTTTTAAAGTCTAGAAGTCTTACTTGTGATGCTTGATGATTCTGCTTTTTATTAAATTAGAAATACTATTGTAACATTTAAATTATATTTTTATCTACAGAAAGTAGACTTTGTGAGTTAAGTTACTCTTTTGGTTGTAGAAAGTGATTGAATACTTGCTGACAATATAGATGGGGAGATGTGGGTGAGGAGGAAGAATTCGGATAGTTATGCTTAATCCTGACAAGCCTGATATACTCTATACAGGAGACATTTGTATTTTGTTATTTTAGCCTATTTGCTTAGGAGTGACATTTATAATTTTTTGTTTTAGCTTGTTTGTCTACAAGTAGGTGTGTTTAATTCTGAAGCATTCACAACTGAAATCACCAGTAGTATAATTACTATGTGTTAATTATGGTGCCAGATGTGATGGGGTCAGGGCTCCAGGTAGTCACATATTTAGTTATTTATTGTTAAAAATTGCTGAAGCCCTGAAGGGACTAGTGATCAGGGAGGAGGGTATATGTTCAAAATCTAATTAAAAAAAAAAAAAAAAAAAAAAA
>VZRU01013384.1:118289-142372 GCA_013398155.1 Pedionomus torquatus
AAAAAAAGCATCTTGTGGCACATGATGAACTCTCACATCTAAGCATTTTTGGATGCTTTCATAGCCATCTGTAGAGGGAGGATCATTGATTATGCATCAGCCAGATAAAAGAAATCATTCTGATACGTTTCTTTCTTCACCAGATACCATTTTACTATAGTGTGGTATCTTGATCAAATGATACAACCAATTTTTTTAAGGGGTAGTAATAAAAGCATACTGTATAAAGAACGCAAAGAAAGGCTGAGTTTCTCTTAGTGGTTTCTGATAGTTGTATAAATCATAGGAGGGAGGAAAATCTTGATCAATCACTTTTAAAATGTCACCACCAGACTCCCCCATCCCACTATTGATGTGCTTTTCCTGCAGCTTCCCTTTTGAGTTGAAACACTGTGAAAGCATTTTTGATGAAACATTGTTTTCTCGTTAAAACTTTGAATGTTCAGTTTAGCATTATTTAGTCTTATTAAGTTATGAAACTAATGAAAAAAGTATACAAATTCAGTGGTTATGAGAAACATATTTGCCATCTGCATTTGTTTAGGAAGAGAAAGTCTAGTGTATTAAGAATGTACATCAGACCAGTTAGACTATAACGCACAGAGCAAGCAGGAGTTTGCAAAAAGACATGTGAAAGAAAGATCCCCGTAGTTTCATATGGGAGACATGTTGCTGATCACTTTGTAAGAGGTGTTAGATCACAGCATAAACTTAGTTTGCCTGATATAAGCCTCATAATAATTCTTTTTTTTCTAAAGGAATTTAGAATAGCAGATAGGAAGAAAGCATCATTTATTTATTTATTTATTCATTCATTTATTTATTCATTTGTTTGTTTTCTCTTTAAATCAGTTTTTCAGCTTTCTGTATTGAGATAATTCCAAACACTCAAATGTTAAAATACCACATTTGGCATATGACATTTCTCATTGAGGAACAGATCTGTGTGGTGGGGTTTTTTTGTTTGTTTGTTTTTGGGGATTTTGGGGGTGCTTTCTTTTTTTTTTTTTTTTTTTTTGGTGATTTTTTTTTTTTTTTCTTTTTTTTTGGGGGCTTTTCTTGGGGCTGGGGGTGGAATATGATAACTGTTTGCAAGTTTTGTACTGCATTTTCAAAAAAAGAAAAAAAAGGGGAATTTTTATATTACAACTCTTTGCTACCTGTTGAAAAAAAATGCAATGGTAGAAAGTAAATAAAGGAAATTGTCCATTTTCTTTTTAGGTTTACCTCAGCAGTTCAACACTGGGAAAGACACACTTGTGTATTTTAGACATGTGACCTCCAGCAATTCCTGTTGTTGTACACGTCTCCATTATTTGATACTGTGAGCAAATATTGTTATTGCAGTTGCCACCAAGTGTGAGGTTCTTTTGTTTTGGGTCTTTTTTTTTTTTGTTGTGTTTTTGGGGGCTGTTTTTTTTCTGGGAAGATCTCAAGATACAGAAATACAAGAAAAATATGATGTGCCAACACTTACTCTTTGAAATTGAAACACAAAATGTAGGTAAATAATAATGTAACATGGGAAATTCACTGTCAAATATATACACATAGAATTAAGACTATATTTAATGTGCATAAAAGATGGGCTTTCAAATAAGTAACTGTTTGTAAGACTTCTTAAATTCAGTGTGTCTGATGGAGAATTTGAACAGATAATATGGAACAGAGTTGGGGCCAACTCCTAAATAAAGAAATAAGGGAAATTGAGTAAATTGAAATGAGTAGCTTCTTGTTCAGTGACCGGAGCAGAGTTCCCATGCTAATGTGTATGTACCTGAAATTAAGTCTGCATGGTCAACTTTACTTCTGGCATTTTTTAAACATTTTGAATACTTCACTTAGTAACTAACTACTCAGCCTTTTAGGAGAGTTTGCTTTGGATCTGATTTCCTATTTAAAAGCCAACTGAAAAGTAATTAGATCACATGGAGTTCTATCATTTCTCAGTTTGGGTTAGAACAGGCATTGGCACTTGAAATCGTAATTGGTTGCTGTAACAAGCTCTTATCTATAATGAGAACTAGCTACTAGAGGGGAATGAAACACTACTTCCAGTGGTTTTCACAGCTGTATGCAGCCAGAAGAATGTAACAAATCCAGACTCCTAAATTGAGATCTTTTGGGGAAATGTGCTTTCTGACCTTGCCACTCACTTTTCTTTCCCCTTCTACTTAATCCCACATTCCCTTTCCTTATATATTCATGCTCTTCCCTTTTGATTGTCCTGCTGCTGCTATCCATTTGCACTTACACCTCCCAGAACTGGTCCTCTTCTTTCTCTTTGTCTTCTCAGACCATCAGGAGCCTCAGCTCTTGCTCCGTGCACCCAGCTCATTTCTATGACTATTTTGAGTTTCTCTCAATTCCTAAACTAAAATGGGAAAGCCATCCACTTTCCCACTCTTCCCATCCTGCGCATTTTATTTCCTGCTCTTCCATTGCCCCATTCAGAATTCTGCAATGCATTTGTCCCAACCTGAATTGTTCCATGTGGACTGCTTCCTTAATCTCTATGCTACCTGGACATCATCAGAAGTAGTACTTGGAATGCAAGAAAGACCCTCTCTGCTGTTATTCAGTTGCCTGGCACTGTTGCAGAAAATTGATTGTCAGAAGGAGCAATTTCAGGAAATGACTTGGTCAGTCCCTGCATCAGAATGAAAATGGTCTGTGTAATAAGCCTGTGGAGACTTGGGCTGTTAGACTCAACAAGTCTTATCCTAGCAGGTGTGAAGTTATATATATGTATATATATATGTTTAATATCTGTCACCTTTGGGCAGCTCGTCCTACAGATATCTCTGACACCCGGTGAATCCCCTGAGAAACTTCAAGTTCCAAGTCAAATTTCAAAGCCTGGTTGCTAGAGTTTTTTGACATGAGGTTTACTATAATGTTTCTATACAATAACATGACGATATAGCTCCCCCTGAATTCCCTGAGAAATAACTGACTTGAGTCAACTTGTTTCAGATTGTATTTAACTTCAGCTAAAGCAGTGTGAAGACTACATCTAGGTACCGTGAGAGTTGGCTCAGGCTGCTGAGATTGCTTCTGTTCAAGAAGGTGGTGAGAGCCATGCTTCTAACTGTGCTTTCATGCTTCAAATATGCTGATGCTGCTCTTTAGTGTTCTCAGATTTTCTTCCAGAAATTGATGGTTGTTGAGGAAGGTGGAGAGGTTGAACAGTCAACACTTTTTTGTCTGAAAAGCCCGAGATAGGTTAAAGACATTGATTTTCATTATGAGGAAAAAAAGTTTCAAAATGCAGATACGAGACATAATTTCATTGTATATAGCTAAATATGAATATTCAGTTTCTTTGACAAAAATGTAGTGGGTAAACCAGTACAGAACTCCAAGAACTTTTAAAGTGTAAATGAGTTTTAAGAGGATGCATAAAGTATATAGATACATATAATTATATACTTAATTTCCAACTTGGAATGAAATTTCTTGATCAAATAATCAGAGTCTTAAAATTGTTTACCAGGTGTAGTTTTGGAAAATTGTTTCTAATATTAATTGTGCAAAGAAATTGGGTAACGTTCAGTTCTTAGTTACCCAAGAAGTCCAGACCTCTTGTTCCATCAAAATAACGTGTAAAATATGACGGTTAGTGTAGGTAATCAGCACACCAGGGAGGAGTATGTCCAGCATCTTGTTTAGCACCTTTGAAATCTGCAGTCCAGATGACCAGGGAATGATGTTTGCAGTAGGTGTCACATAGGATTTTTTTTTTTTCCTAAGTGTAAGAAGAGAGTTTATACTCTTAATGTTTGATGTCTGGCAAGACTCTCAAGGTGTGTGGTGGCAGAGTTGTTACTTCCTTTTCTCAACTGGTTCTATTAATGTAAGAAGGCTGTAAGAGTGTAAAAAAAAATAAAAATAAAAATAAGGCAAATAGATTTATGAGAAGATGACTTGAAGTCATACTGTGCTTAATAAGGAAGTACCAATTTGCATGCATATTTAAGGACTTTGCTTTGAATTGAACTATATTTCTGTTCAAAAGTGTTTTTTGTTGCGTGAGCTCCCAAACCTACTTCTCGTGATTTTACTTTTTTTAATCCAGTAATAATTTTTTTGTCCCACAATTCTCACTCTTGCACTGCAAATACTTGTTTAGGTGTAAAATGTGACTAAGTAGTCTCTTTCGCATTTATATACTGAATTTTCTAACGTCTGTTTAAATGCTCAATTTTCTTCCCTTTCTGTTACTGTCAAGACCTTGTACTCCTTCAGTCAAGATAATCAATGATTATCAGTGTCCTTCTTTGCTAGCATCAGGCCCTGATTTTCAGGGAGTTTCTTAAATAGTGATGCCCCTTCTTAGGAAGATCAGGTCAAGAATGATGGAAATGGAACAATACCTTAAAAATCTTGTAGGGGGATTATATTACTAATTATAACTGTGTCTCTAGTTTATGATATTGATGATATTTATACTGGAACTCTCTGGATAGAGAATATAAAATGAAACTGCTGAGGTTCATTCTCAATGCTAAAAGTACCAGCTGTTTTTCTCCCATCCCCCCCCCAATATGTATTTTTTACAAGGGTATTCTTGTATTCGTCAGACACTGAAATCCATATCATCTGTAGATTATACTTTCTCTTGTGTACCAGAATATTTTTGGTCTCTTTGTAACTGCCCACTCAATACAACAAATGTGGAAGTTGGGCACCTAATTTAATTTGAAAATTGCATTTTGAAGTAAATACAGTTTACATGTGGCCACAGAAACAATGTGAGAGCTGTGATTCACACAGGAGAAAGACCTTTCATCTATTCTTGAAATAAACAGTACTCATGGTTGGTTACAGCATCTGTGTCCAAAAGTTAAAACACTCTACTTCTAATTTTTGAGAGACTTGGCCTCTGTCCATGGGTTTAGAGATCTTCATGTAGGTACAGATCAGAATTTGAGAAAGTATCTTTAAACTGTTTTGGTGTTGAATAGAAGACTCCTGCTTAGAAGCATCATTCACGAGAAGCCCCTTAAAAGCAAACACAAACCATTTAATAACATGCATCTCCAAAATAGATCTGGGACTTCCACTGTTATGAGAATGTGTGCATGAATGAACACACTCAGGAGCTTGCTGTTGGCTCAGTTTAGTTGTATCTACCAAAGTGACCTGTCCTGCAAATTAACAATGAAGTAAGAATAGCACCACTGGTTACTTTAATGCATAATCCTGACTCTGGTACTAGCTAACATTTGATGGGAAGAGTATAAAGAAGAGGAAAGGATGTTAAGTCCTTCTACCATTCTTCACAGTTGGCTTTCCTCTTGCCTGAACAGCTTTGCATTATCACCAGCTTTTGCTCACCCTCTTTTTACTTCTTTTACTGGACATTTTTGACAATGTTGGACCCAAGAGTAGATCACTGCAGGTCTCTACCGATGAATTTGCTTCTAATTGTGAAAACTGACCATTTGCTCTGTCTTTTTGATGCCTGTTTTCTGACCCTGCTTGATGTTATTTTACTTGTTTTATTTATTTTTATTGTGAGAGTTGTCCTTTTTGACCTGTAGAAATTTTTAGGTTTTTTAGATTAAGAATATTTTTCAATGTTGTTTGGAAACCTACACAGTCTATACCAATTGGATTTTTTTAATAAAATAAATTATTATTACCTGTTTGAAAAGAACCCTCAGATTTATGAAGTGTAATTTCTTTTTACGGAGGCTGTTTTGACAGTTTTTCCATACTTATTTGTCTGCCCATTAATTCTGTTCTTGAGAGTAGTTTATACTAATTTTCTGTGTCAAGATTTTCGGTTTGCAGTTTTTGTGGATCTCTTGGAAATCAAATGATAATTTCTTTAAATGATACAACAATTGGAAGAGTGCAAAAGAAATCTGAATTGCTCAGGAAAATCTGCCTAGGTGGCACCTCTTGAATTACCAACAGATGTAAGCAAAGACAAAGGCAGACCATCCTTTAACAAAGGCCAAAGGTTTGAAAGACTAGTCAAGACACCAAAGAATATTTGTGTTGAAGGACAGCTGTTACCTTTTACATTAACTCATTCATCTTTTAGCAAGAAGAGACTTGATAAAGCACTCAATCTGATTTCCTTTATTAACATATAAACCTAAAGAAGTTTATGGTTATTTTTTTCTGGCACAGCTACTTGAGTGAAAGTCCTCAAAAATTTAATCAAATTTGTAAAACTATAGTAATTAAAATTCTTTTAAAGCCAGTGTTGTCTGAGGACAAGACAGTAAGTATACACACATAGGCTGCTGTAAAATTGTCAGTTGTCAAACAGGAGCAGTGATGATCAGTAATGGTCAGTTACGGAATTTTCTTGTCAGGACATGTAAGATGTTCTCACCTGTTCTCACAGTTGTGCTGTTGTGAGAAAATCCTGCTGTCCAGGAAGCTGAAACAGATTGTTGGACAGTCTTTTTTTCTTGGTACTTTCTTTTTCCTTTTTTTTTTTTTTTTCTTTTTAATTTTCAATTTTTTTTTTTTTTTAGCAAAAGATAGGGAATGAAATTCAGTTTTGAACCCAAAATCTATGATCATTGTGCTCATACATCTGGTACACATTGTGTCAAGGATATTCTCTTTCTTTGCAATCGTTTTTTGAAGATTCATGAAGTTGACTTCTTCACATTGGAAGAAAATGTAGAACACTGGCTTTTAATGTTTCAGCGATTTGTTCTACAAAGTCTCTTAAGTTTATAGGCTTGAATTAGTTAAGGGGTTTGTTATAGAGGCAGTTCTTAAAATTGTTGGAAGTACAGTAACTCTCTACTTACATGAAGCGAGAAAAAGGAGTTTGAAATATAAGAACAGAATTATGGGATGACTCTTACTGGAGAACTGATTAAAAAAAAAGGAGTTTGAAAAAATATATTTCATTTCGTCCTTTCTAAAAATGAATCCAGATGAAGTTGGCTAGATAAGGTGGCTTACTTACATAATTTATGTTTTGCATAACAAACTGCTATTCTGCTGTGTTCAACATAAATATTTATCACAGTAGGTATCCGAAATGATGAAAAAAATCTATTGGTGTTTTTTTCTGTGGTTTTTTTTTTTTGTTTGTTTGGGGTTTTTTTGTTTGTTTGTTTTTAAATAAAATGTACTGTAAACATGAGACACTGTCAAACCTGCATGCCTTCTCTGTACTTTATGCATCAGATGATATTTTGCTGGGTGGCATCCTTTTAAAATTGTTTTGTGTTCCAGCTGTGGCTGCATAGTGCTGATCACAATTATTTTGTCTGTTAGCAGATGTAGAGATTGTGACAGTGTATTGAAAGTGTTGTAAGTGAAGTCAATATGTAAAAAATTTTCCCTTATGACCACTGTGATGCTGCATGGATGCTGGGAGAAAAAACAAATGAGAGTAATCAAAATGAGCCTTTAATTTTACCATAGTACTTTTCTTAATAGGTTTCACTTAATGTATGGCTATTCCTGATTCTGGTCAACAGCCAAGTGGCAGATAAGATAAATTAGTAGTGCAGTCTTGGTCTAACATAGAAGCTGCAAAACTCTGAGAATTCACTTCTCTGAAAAATGTGGTGAATTTAGCTCAAGACAAGAGCACAGGGGAACTGAAGTGAGGACTTCAAACTGCAGAGGAAGCTTTGAATTTCTTCTTCTGGGAGTCTTCTAGTGCCGTCAGTCAGAGTATCATCAGCCAACTTTGAGCTCAGAGATGTGCATTGTTATGGAAGGGGTGTGATGCATATGCCTTTCACCAATACTGAAAGCATGGCTGAGGACTTTGATTACTTGGGGTCATAAATTGGTGCAGTATTTACTGATTTTGTTCTTTTTTCATTAACTTTTTCCTACTTTTTACGAGGTTGTGTAATTCATCAAGTAAAGGATTATTTTTCCATGGTCACACAAGGCTGCCTTGATCACTTTGGAAGGTCATCATAATAATTTGAGTAGAAAATACCTCAGTTTTACATAATAAAAATTTGATGTTTTGGACCCAAGCCACTATTGATGTTAATGATGGGGCATTTTCAGTTGCTGTTCTGTGAGATCTGCTGTATCTTGTACAACACTGATTTAAGAAGCATTTTGCACAGCACTTCATTAATAAGGGAGTTTTCCATAAGACCTTAACAGCCTGTGAATGTGGAAGAGTGAACAGAAGTTGGAGATGTGTCATAACAAAGATAGAGGCTTCAGAGAGAAGCTTGCTGATGTGAGACATGCATACCATATTTTTTAGGTGTCTGTGGCAGATGTACTCTGGGGTCTCACTTAAAAGTTGAGAGGAAGATTTGGGAATATTTTCAGTGAGTTTTCTATAAGTTGTGTGTAGGGATGTGTCTGTGAAAATGTCCTTTCTGGCCAGGGATTAAGGTGAACTCTTTGAGATATGAGGAAAATTAAGATACAGGAATTAAAGTGATGGGTTGAAAAAAATACAAGATATGCTTTATTAAATTCTTTCCTTAAAAAGATACAGCTCTATAACCTAGTTCTCATTTCAGTATTTTTGATGCAGCTTTAAATATACATCCATGTATTTATAAATATCACACAGAATTTTGTTTTATCAGTTACGTAACTGTTACTCTGTACCAGTTCTCTCTCTCTCACAGTAACATTCAGAATGAATGAATTACTGTAGGTAAAATAAAGTAAAAAAGCAGACTCCCCCTCAAGATCAAATGCCAAAAATATGTAACTGAAAGTTCTTTTCTTAATGCATCTATACAAGGAATAGTTTGCAAGTTCAAAGACATATTAGCAGTGTTTGCTAGTGAGAGATTTAGTCTTGGTTTCAGCAAAGTTGTTCTCAGCTCTCTCTTTAGTTTGTGGTTTTATCTGACAAGTCAATGACCAACTGCACTTTTTCATTAATTTTTGAAATGCAATGTCTAAAATTAAAAAAAACCTTCTAAAAATCAGTAGATACGTTACAGTTTGTCTTAATCTTGTCTCTTGGAATTCTGTATGGTAAATACCCAGTAACACAGGTTCTTACAAACATTGATGGAGAGAGTAGAATAATAATATCTCATGCAAAATTTAGTTGTCTTCATGGTCCTGGAAAGCAAGGTATCCTTTCCTTCTGGGGTTAATGACATATGTTCATGTGTAAGAATTCAGGGTGTTTAAGTTGTAATTTCCCATGCAAAGGACTGAAGCTTCCATCACCAATTGTGATGGAAAGGTATTAAAACTAGGAATGTAAATTATACAGTTTTTTAGATTAAAAAATTGTCTCAGCTCATAGGTTTAGCTAAATATTTACCAAAAATTTGGTGTGTATTGTAGAACTCATAAAGCAAAGTAAGATTCCACTGTTTACATAAAAAACATTAGTAAGAAAGAAAATAAGTTAATGTTTTGAGTAGCTAGCAGTTAATGTCTCTGCCTCCAAAAGCAGAAATGATATGAAAGATTGGAAAGGAAGTTACATATAAGCCATCAACATAAGTAGTTATGAGGAAACACTATCAATTGCAGTCTTAAAAGATCTGTTGTGTCAAAAAAAGATAATTTCAAGGTGTTATAAAAAATCTGGCCAAACAGCATTTTTGCTGTACTATTTCTTATGATTTGCAACAGAAAACAGAAGTTTTAGGTATGTGATAATAGGGCTTGTTTGAATGGAGACAGTGAGGAAAGCTGGAGAATCAAATAGTATAGAGCCAGCACACCAGAGTTAGAGTGTATATGCAAACTGGACACTTTGTGTATTTTACTATTAAATTTTTGTAATCTTGTTAATTGAATTTTGGATATGTGTGTTTATTTGTTTAGTCTTCATCCCTACCTGTCCCCTAGGGGATTGAATTCCATTGGCGATGCAGGGAATGAAAGTAAGACTCAGAAGCAAACAGCCGGAAAACATGACGAATATATTTCTTTCTACTTTAAACAAAATGCAACAGCAATTGTACATGAAACGCTCTTTGCCCAGTGTGACACTTAAAGGAAAGGACCGTGTTGTTGGCTGTGTTTCTCAGTCTCTTAAGCTCCCAAAAGAAGCCCAGACAGTTTGCTGACCTCAGATAGACCTTTAAGTCTCTGACTTGTCAGACAAGACGGGCAGCGCTCTTCATTGGCATTCAGATCACAGGCAGGCACTGGGCTCAGCGCATAGCCAAGAACTGCTTTAGGATTTAGACAAAGCCACTCTGGCAAAACATCCCAGTTGTCAGGGTAGCTGGCAGTTTCCTAAAGAACTGTTACATAATGGAGAGACTGAGAAAAGCTTTAGGATGCAAATTTTTTTTTTTTTAAAAGTAAAAATTATGAAAAAAAAAAATGAAAAAAAGTAAGTGGCCGTAATTTGTGAAAAGAAACATCCATCCCCCCCTCCCCCAGATGATCTCATTCATTGTTTCCTCCTTCTGTTTAACTTCTCAGGGTCATAAATGTAGTTTGCTGTTTAAAACTGTAGTGATGTCACTCCAAAGGTATTTTGTGGAAGAGGGGAAGGGAATTATCTGAAAGTATTTGGGAATGAACACTTAGAGATTTATTAGCTTTACTAAGGTCAGCTATTTGCATTTCTTCTTCTTTGTGTTTAGTGTAATGTAAACTGGGAATTCAGCTATAGAGTTAATGTTTACATTTGAAACATCCCGTGGAACAGAAGCGAACGTTGTGTTTATTGCTACAGCTGCCTCCTCTGGTGAAATCGTGATCTAAAGTCTCGCTGGTCCCCAGCCAGATTTACAACCTGCCCCCATGTGCCGACCCCCTTGCACAATGCAAGGGTTTGACGCTTCCTGGTACTGTTCCTCCCCTGCAGTCCCAGAGTGACATCAGCCTGGGCACCGCTCCGAAAGCTGCTCACAGCCCATGCCTGCTCTGAGAACAGGGTGTAAGAGAAGCGACTGCTTTTGCACTGTACCAGGCTTGTGAAAGTGAGCACCACAAAGTCTACTTAGAAAGAGTTGCTGTAATGTTGTTAGAGTGGCATGGGGGACTCTGTCTAACCTACATCACAATGTGGTGGCTCTTCCATGGATATTTTGGTGTAAGCAAATTTCATTTAGTCAACTTTAGTTGTAAATGCATTATAGCGTTTTAGTTGTAATGTGGCCCTGTTTAACAAACTGTTTTTGAAAGTGTACTTATTTTAAATATTTGTACAAGTACTGCTGCCTCACCCCCTTTAAATACTGTCCTAATCACTAGAATATTTATTAATATTTGCTTATTTACACCCCAGCAGAGTACTCCCACCCAGTCTACTGAAGAAGAATTTCAGAGAGTAGGTACATTTTCTGTAACCATATGATTTTGTTTGGTTTGGTTTGGGGTGTTTTTGCAGGAAATGAGGAGGCATGGACTATGGAGGCAGCCAGAGAACACAGTTTACATCACACGTTTTTGTAGGGAGAGTGGATTTCCAGAAGCTTGGCCTTTGAGGAAGGATGATGTTCTTCTGCCAAACCCTTGTTTTTGGGTGCTTGAAAGGGTCCTTACAGCAACACTTCTTACATCACCTAGAAAGCGAGGACGCTGAATTATGCTTACTAGCTGGTCTGTAGGCAGTACTTTCCCCATTGCAGCAAATCATTACAAGGAGTAAACGATAATGAAATATCCATTTGGGAAGTCTGAACCATTGACAATAGAATCATAACAGTATCAGTGATCATGCCTGAAACATGTTGGCAGTAGTCATAACCCAAATCTGCAGCTATGAGGGCTTGCCAAAGTAGCCTGCAGCTTACCTATTCCTCTACTTTTGGGTTGCTGTTAGAGTAGTCCTATCTCCTGGCCGGGGGTGGTTTGCTGGTCCCAGTTGTCAGGGCTGTATGTGCAATTACAGCTTTACAAGGTAAATTGTGAAGGCTTTAGTGCTTTATAGTACTTAGATTTCAAGACTGCACAGTCCATGCCAGCTTGTTTCTGACAGCCTTTTTAATTGCTCCTGCTAACTTTGTCCACAGTTTGTTGTTTCTGAAATTGGGGTGCTAACTGGGGTCTAACTGTTACCATTATCTATATCTCTTAGCTGGCTCTGGCACTCAGTCTGTTAGCTGCAACTCCTCTGTTGCTTTGGATCTCCTCTCAGGGCAGCCTGGAGTGTTTGATTTTTTGCAGCAGCCATGTACACAGCCTGTATGGAGTCCTTGTCACAAAAGTGAGACTTTCTGAATGGAGATTTTTCCCATTCCTTACTAGGAATTAAACTCTTGCTTCAGTGAAACCTTTAGTTAAAGTTTAGTCACCATAGCTTACAGGGTATAACATGGGCAATGTTACTTTGTTGGAGAATACTGAACACCGTTAGATTGCTTCTGCTTTCTTCAGCATATAAATAAATACCGTCATTTCTCTGGCATTGCAAGTTCGTTCTCCATTACAGGAAGGAGCCTTCAATATAATGTAAGTACATGCAAGAGTTGTGTAGGTGTGATGCTTTGGCTTATGCTAATCACTCACCTTTTTACACCCGGTGGATCCTAGCTAAATAAGTACTCTTTGCAGTCCTGAAAGGAAGGACTGATCATTCTATTCAGACTTCACCCTGCTTGCTTACCTGAGCTTTTAGAAGGAGCAGCTGGTCCATCTTAAAGACCCCCAGTCTTCCTGAGGAAACCCAGCAGCAGGTCTGACCTACTCAGATATAATGCACTTGTAACTACTACATAGGGTTTTTCTGGAAGAATATGGTCTTAAAACCTGGAAGTCCAATATGAGACTTGCTAGGATTGTTAGCTAAGAACACTGCTTTGATACAGAAATGTCTGTCCTTTTCATCTGCCCAGTTCTGTTTTTAGGAAGATCTCACCTTTCATCAGAACACATGCAAAAAATTAAAAATCTGGATACAGCATTCATGGAAAAAGGTTTAAGAGAAGAGTGTAATGAAATGCAATAAATCAGTGGTAGCTGTAATCTATAAAACTCAAAGTAGTCTCATGTTAAATTTCTGTTTCTTTCCTCTCTAGAACCCATGATTGATTAGTAAATTTCTTACTTGTTTAACTGATTCACTTAAGATTTGCAATTTTAAAGCATTTCTTTAGAATGTTTTCCTATTGATCTCCTATGAATGCTTAAATATGTGTCCTGTAATAAAGTGAGTGTAAACATACACATAATGTTTTGGGATACTACTAGTTTCTAAAGCTTTAATACTTTTATCAAATAATGTGTATTTCTTTGCAAATGCTCTTAGTGACCTCCATTATATACTCTTCTTTTTCTCCCTCTCAAAGCTTTTACTTGAAACACAGAAACAGTACATGCTTTTGTGTGTAAATGGGATACCAGGCTCTAAACTCCTCCTTAAATTGGAATTCAATATGGTATTTCTTCTAATTAGTTGTCTTTGAGTTTCACAAAGAGTCTTAAATAAACAAACAGAAAGCGGATGCCTCTGCGTGTAACTTCTTGCATGGTGATGATATGAATGTGTAGTAAACACCCTGATAGCTGTATATTCTGTTTAGCATATAGCCAGCTTATTTGATGAAAAAACAACTGAACCATATTTGTATATCTACTTGGAGCTGTTTAAGCATTTCACAGCTGTTTGTTCTCCCTTTTCAACCTCTTCATGTGGTGACAGTTGAAGTTACTGTTCCCATCAGAATTTCTGTAACAAATTATTAACTCTGAGTCTATTTTACTGCAAAACCAGAAGGGTTAGCTTAAACTATGATGTGTCTGTTCATGTGAAGTGGCATAGATTATGATATACTTAGATTAGTTTAATTGATCTTTGGTAACACGGTAACCTTTGCATGTATGTTTCAGCTGTATCTTCTGGTGTAGCAGCAGTGTTTATCTAAGTGAGCAGTGGTGGTTCAGGCAATTAACTGACAAAAGATACTGTATACCAAGAGGAAGAGACTAGCTCCTTGAATTACCTTACTGTAGGTCAAACAAATGGTAATGTTGATCTATGCAATGTTTGCATTTTTTCAGTGACTTGGTGCTACTGTATTGTGAAATTTGATTTGGGATTACAGTGTGAAAGCTAGGAAAACAAATCACAAAGATGACTAATACAAGACAACATCTTCTAATTCACAGTTGTTAGTGTAGATTTAAAGCTTAAGGTAACTAATGTTTCTTCATATTTGAATATACAAGATGGATATTTAGTTTTTGGCTTTTTTGATAACTTGCCAGATTTTTCTTTTTTGTTAGGGAAAATAAAAGCAGAGAAAAAGAAACATCCATGTTGTGGGGGGTGCTTTTACAATTGAAACTGCTGGGTTCACTATGTGCATCATTGCTGTAAGAGCTAGCGGTGAAAATGAGAGCAACTATTGGTTTGTCATGATCTGTTTGGATGTCTTAAAGGATGTCGTGTCTCTGGAAAAGGCCCGAAAATTAGCTTTGGCCAGAATTTTCTAGACATAAAATGCTCTCTGCATTTCTGTTAGAAGGCTTGTAATATTACAACTTTTTATTAATCTTTTGGTCATTCTTTCAGTCTTCTAGAAAATAACTGCTTTGAATACAGTGTGTATTGCTTGGCTGGACCAACAAAACTGAAGCTTTTGTATAATTTCCATCTGAGCAGAAGTTGGTGGGAAGTGGTGGACGATGTTAAAAATTTGCAGAGTTCTGTAAATCGCCTGGTGTGGACATTCACAAAAATAGAACTCTTTTGTTACAGATGGAAAAAGCTTTAGGAGGACTTCAGGTACATTTTGATGTTGGTAGAGGATGTCAAATTAACCTGTCAACAGTAGTCTGTCTCCCAGTCTTGGAAAGGTGCTGTTTCATGGATTTTCCTGCCTGTTTCACCCCAGGTGAAAGAGCCTTTCTTTCCATTGCATGTAGCCTGTCCTCCTTCTAGCACTGTGTATTTACCATCTCTAGCCCTTCCTCACAGCTGTGTTCTTACTCCCTGGGCTGGCCCAGTCTTTGCTTGTTAAGCTTTTCATTTGTGAAAAAAGTCTTCTCTCAGCAGGTGCTGAATATGGAATTATTCAGTTCAGTGGTTAAAATCTGGCAAATCATAAGGTAGGAGAATGGGATGTTAGCTGTCTGTAGGTGGCACAATGAAGCTTATGAAATTAGCACAATAGTGTTTGACTTTGGAGAAGAGGCCACTAGACATGTTTGTTGTGCATGCTGAACTTGCCTATAGAAATGCATCGTTGTGGTGGAGCATTTGGAGCTGCAGAAAACCAAGTGCTGTGTAGATGCCACAAAAGGCTGAGTGAGAAGCAGAAATAGAAAAACACTTGAATAGATCATTTTAATAGGAAGAAAAAATAAGCTAGAGATACTTCTTATGTATTTTCTATTCATTAAGCAGAGGGAAGCATGTAAATTCTGACCAAATAATTTAAAAAAATATTTACTTGGGGTGTATTAGAAGGATTAGCTGTCTGCAAGCAAACTTCACCACCCATTGTCTAATAAAATTAGAAAACTAGAAGAAAAGTTCTTGTTATTAAAAACAAATCTTAGTTAGTTCCTGGGGAGATTTCTGTAAAAAAAAAAAAAAGGAAATACTGAACATTGAAGGTTTACTATTTTTATGGTGCTATTTTGGCAGTTATCCTTGTTTGCCTATTCATGATGAGTGTTAGATGAGTGACCTGATGTTTGTAGGACTGTTATTTAATGCAAACACCATCTTATAACTGGTGGCACTTTAATTATAATTATGAACTTACCATAGCACATGCTGAACGAAAAGGACAGTGATCTTTGAACAGGAGGCTGGAACTTTAGTTTCACTTTAGTTTCCAGATTGTAGCTAACACAATACTGAACAGGTACGGGGGGGAAAAAAACCCCAAAGTGTAGGAAAACAGCTAATTATAGTAATTGCAGCTGGTTTCAAAGTACTTCTAACAGTTTGTGCATAATGCTTACTTGAAAGCATCAAATGGGCGCTAGTTGTGAAATAGAACACCTGTTTGTTGTTGAGCATGTGTTTATGCAGATGATTTTTGTTGTCAAAGCACCTTGATGTAGAGTAGTCCTGTTTACATTTACATTCTCCCCAAAGGATTAACAGTGTTCTCTCAATAAATTTGCAGTCTATTCTCCTCTCAAAGGCTGCTGTTTGGAGGGTGGTGTGAACGAGGCAACAAGTGCTTGCTAATCACTTGAATATACATAATTAGCGACAGTCTGGTGCACTGGAGTCTTTGTACAACCATAACAATACTGATTGGCAGCAGCAGATAACAATAGTCGTGGCAAGGTGCTATTTGTTGAATATTTGAAGGTGTTTTTCTTTTATATTTGCAGTGGGCATTTTGAGTTAATTATGGTATTAGTCTGGAACACTCTTACTATGTTGCGTTAATGTCAGCGTTAAAGATCTGTCATGTGGCTTGTTGTGCACAAAGGAATAAGACCTTTAGTAAAGCCTTTCCTCCTTTTGGAGACTAAGCTGGATACTTCTTTTCCTTCCTACTTTTATATAACCCAAAATCAAACTGTAAGGTATGCCTGAAAATTTGGGAGACAAATGTGTGTGATTATATTATTCTTCTATTCTGCAGTGATCAGTTTTATGACTGGATCTATTTGACAGGTTCAGTGCTTAAGAAAACAAATACAAAATGATTGGTGATAAAATTTATGCATAATGGAGACTGTAATGCAGTAAATAACATTAGGAAAATTATCTGGATTGCTTTTCATGTTTTTTATTTTCAAACAAAATCTGTTTTAATAGAGCAAAATGCTTAGCATCAATATAACTTAAGAGAAGATGCTAGAACAAGCAGACTATGAACCTCTAGAAACTAGTCACTGTGAATTTAGCAAGGTTAAATTGTATCAAACTAATCAAATTTTCTTTTATTGACAAGGTACCAGTCTTTGTATAGTAGAGAGGCTTTGGGTGTCATAACTTGGATTTAGTCAGAGTTCTGATACTCTAGGATTATCACTTTCATAACGAAACAAGAGACCGACATGAGATGAAACAATACGAGGTTTGTTTCTAAGAGATCAACTGTTAGAAAGCTGTGCTGAGTAATTATTAAATATTCAGTATCAAAATGGAAGTAAATGTGGAAAATAATTTTGTAGGCTGTTTTCTGACTGCTACCTAGGCAGTACTTTAGTTGATGTGCTGAGTAATGGAAAAGAGAATGGTTATTACTGTTTTGAGGTGTCTCCAAGATGAAGGGACTGCAGGCATGCTGAAGGATTAGAATTCAGAGTGATACTGGTAATGTGGATATGTGATCTGTGAGGAGCTGAAAGCTACCCACTGGGAGCAAGTTTGACATATACTCTGGAATGGTCTACTTGACAAAGAAATGGATGGAGAATGGGTGGCTACGTAAGTAGTTCCTGAGAAAAAAAGCCCAGTAAGTATCATGGATCACAACCTGGATGTTATTTATATCATGCTGTTGTGAAGAAGGAAAACACAAGCATGCATAAACAGTAATAATAGCCTATATGGTGCATCTTTCTGCTCCATTGAGCACTTAAGGTCTTATCTGGACAACTCCATCCATTTCTGGATGCTGCAGTTCAAACTTATAAAGACCACAGACTAACAATGAGAATGATCAGCAATTTAGGGAGTGTGACCTATGAGTATAAGTTGAATGAATTGCAATTACTGAGGCTAAATGGGAAGAGAAAAGTGACAATATGATCTGTTCTTCATGTGTACAGCAGAGAGGAGAAGAAATTAGGGCTTTAAATTGTTGCAAAGCAGTTGGTTTACAAAACAGGAAAACTTTTTTCGAGGTATCACAGCATAAGAAAAAGCCCGATGAGTCATTTAGCTCAGTATTCTGTCTACAACCCTGGCAGAGGAGATGCTGTTTAGGGAGAGCTTGCAAGGTTGGTCATTGTCTTGCCTTTCATTCCCCTTGCACTTTCCCAGCATCCAGAACTGTTGTATTAGTAACATTAGATGATGTAGTTCTGTGTGACCCTTCTAGCATCCATTTATGGACCTGTTTCACCAAGTGTCCTAACTATTGTATTATGGTGAACAGTGGTTCTGTGCTTACTTACTGCCTTTTTGGTTTTGTAAATGTCAGTCTTCTCTTCTTCAAACTAAAGAGCCCCTGTCTTTTCATCTTCTAATAGAAAAGGCGTTTATTTCATGCCCTGGATAATTTTGGGTGCTCTTCTCTGTATTTTCCCATAATTCCGCTACATTATTCCTGAGGTGTGGAGATGAGACAGCACAGGGTAATGAAGATGTAGGCATAGCAGTGTTTTCTTATCAGCAAAATGATGTCCTTTCTCTTGTTTTCTGTATCCTTTCTGACATGCCTAACATTTCTGTCACAATTTTTTGGCTGCTGCTGTACATTAATGTAGAATTTCATAGGGCTGTCAGTGGTGAATCCAGGCCTCAACCAAACTATAATTTGAGGTTCTAAGGTAAACATAGTGAAGCATAGTTTAGGTTATTTTTTCCCTAGATAGATTACCTCTCATTCATCTCCCTGATAATCATTTGTCACCTTTGCCTACTCAATTTTGTGAGTTCCTTCTGGTTTTCCATGCTGTAGAAATGTATTTGACTATCCACTATAGTGTAATATCATCTGTAAGCTTTAAGATTTCATGGATCGCACCACCATCCAGGTCACTGATGAAGAAGTTGCATAAAAATGATCCCAACATGGAACCCTGAAGGACCTCCTGACTGTTTTTCTTATGCAGAAAAGTGACCATTAAACCTTATGTTTTGTTTCCTCTTCCTTACCCAACTTTCCAACTCTATGAGAAGCTCCTCTCTAATCCTGTGGCAACTTAATTTCTTTAATTGTATTTGGGAAGGAACCTTGACAAACACATTATGTCCACTGATTCCCTTTGCCCTCATGTTTATTGCTCCCCTTGTAGGACTCCTATGAGGTTGGGGAGGCAGACTTTCCCTTCGCGGCAGCCGTGATGGCTCTTTCCCAACAGATCCATGTCTTCTTATATACTCTGTGACTTTACTTAATATAGACTTTAGTGACTTACCAGAAGCAGGAGTCAGGCTCTCGGGTAGTTTCTGTGATCTCTTCTAGAGTCTTTTCTTGCTTGAAAGTTGTATTGGCAATCTATGGATCTTCTGGGAGTTTGTAATGAAGGGTTATATTCCTTGGCCTGCACCTCTGTTTGGCTGTCTTTCCAGTGTGTTTAGCAATAAAGATCAGGGCGGATAATTTGTAGTGCTTCTCTGCTGTGCTTTATTACCCCCTAGTTCCCTTTCTGTGCTTTTGTTATCAGGTGGTCCCACTGATTTCTTGTCTGGCTTCCTGGTTTCATTTGCAAGAAGCTCTTCAAATTCTTTCCTAGCTCTTTTAATTTTATGTTTACGTTGCCCTGACCTATTTTATAGTCTTTCATTTCCCTCACTTGTTTGGGCAAGCTTTTAATTCTTAATACTGACCTCTTCCCTATAATCAACTTTCTAACTTTTCCATTGGATTTTTCATTTCCCAGGTGGATTTTGTGGGGAGGGAAACTTCGTGTTCTTTTTGAATCATGGCAGTCATTTTTCCTGATCTTACAGTATTTTCAGTAGTCTTCTGCCTGCTTTTAAAGTCTTTTGAGCTGGGCTTTGCCTTTTTTTTTTTTTTTTTTTTTTTAAAGTCTTTTTCTTACTTTTGCCTATATTTTTCTGTTGATGTTGAATATTTACGTATCAGATTTACTTGGGCAGCTTTCTTACACTCCAGTGCTAAACTTGCTAATGAAGCATTCATGCACATTCCTGGGAGACAGAGAAATCTTTCACTGGAGAAGCAGTATTATTTTAAATAATAAGTTAATAGTAGTTAAAATAATAATAGTTGTTTCCATCCTTTTTGCAGATTCAGAGGCATCTGTGGGCTGCTTTGGAAGGGTCTACAAAAGGTTACTGAAAAAAAAAAAAGCCAATTTGTCCAGGATATAGGACACAACATTCCTCTTTGTATTCAGGAGTCCATCTTTCTGCTGGAAAATGTTAGGGTTCCATGAACTGAAAAATGTTGAAACCTATTGAGTTAAATAAAATCTCTGGGTTCTCCAATGCTCGTAATTCTTGAGAGCTCCTACTCTGCAAAAAGAGGTTTCTGCAGCCTCTCAGAAGAAAAATATTAGTATTTTCAGCATTGGAGAGAGTGACTGAGATTCTGAGAACCTGTGTGGATATCAAAGGGTATGAGATTGACTTGCCGTGAGAGAGAACCTTGATGGTCAAACATAAAGAGCTCTTTAATGTAGCAGTGTAAGTAGTAGAGCTTTATGACTGAATGTTGAATCCAGATGTATTCAGAAGCAAGATGAGGGTGACTAAGAGAAAGATCTGAAAAATACTAAGAAGAACATCTTGATACCCTCAAAACAAGACAGAGTGCATTTTGGAAGATAAGCACTAAAAACCCAAGTAGTTTGTTACTAGTATATGCATAATGGGGAAAAATTCTGTGACCTGTTTCCTTGAAGAGGTCATGCTGAAATGATAAGATGTTCCTTTTTGTATTAAAATATACGATAGCATGAATAAAAATCACAAAATGACCTATACAGATTTGCTCAAGATACTCAGATTAGCCAATGAAATGTGAACTTGTTTGAGAATTTGTCCAAGGTTTGCTCAGTGTTATTCTAATGAAACAGGAAAAATCCATTTCGCTTTGCTGAGTTACTGTTTTAGAAACGCTGTATCAATATTAAAAGATAAAATTAATGTCGTGTTCCATAGTCTTTCATAGCTGGATACTGCTGTGGCCACCAGTTTGGTACTTTGCTGCTCAATACCATGGAGAGTTAGAGCTCTTTTATTGAATTCAGAGCATCCACTTTTCTTCTTTTGCTGTGTATTTTCATATTCTCATTATACTAATATAAGCCCATTAGTCCATTACACTTTTCTATGTGAAGGTACTGATTCAAAGTAATAAAAAAAAATATTGTTTTGACACGTAAATGCAGTTGTTTAAAGACATTGTAAAGGCACTTTCTCTAGCATGAGGAGTGTTGCTGGGTTAAGAATAAAAATGTTGTGTTTGTGGTACAACAAATACAGTCTTAGAGAGAGTGAGCTAAGTATTGTGTATGTTGCTGTTCATTTTTCTCCTTAAATGAAGGGAGGGATGTTACTATTTCTGTGCTTTCACCTAAAGAGCAAATGCGCACGAAGGATGTAACCAGCCAGCATGACCATCTTTTTACAAACAGGTGGCAACAAGAAGCTGCATGTTGTCTGCTTTGGTGCTCATACAATCAACAATAGATACACGTGCAGCCCTCCCACTTGTTACTCACATAACCAGATCCTTTAAACAGATGTCCAGTGTGTTAGGGTGAGAGAAGTTTTAAAAAAAGTATCCAGAGGATATTTTCTTTTTATACCTACTCAGATCTAATGGTATGCTGCTAATGAAGGAGGTGGTTCAGACTTGACCATGCCTGGACTGTATTCTCCTTGCCACCTCGTGATGAATTTAGGAAGACTTCCCAGCTGATGGGGTCAGTTATCTGATCTTGCAGGAAACAGCCCTATTCCTGTCCTTCTCCACGCCCCCATGATGCCTTTTATTTTTTTGCTATTGGACTAGTGAGCTGCGTACGTGATGGATTGGACAAGGAAGACCACTGGACTGCAGGACTGGAAGGAGGAGATGGGGTTTCTCCTCAGCCAGATCAGCTGATGTATAATGAAAAATTGCAACTGGAATTTTCTGAGGGGTTTTGTTGGAACCAGAGGGGTCTGAAAACAGACTTATTTCAGGGGAATGAGAAACTTCTAGAGGACCAGAGTGCTTCTATATCTTACTGATCATTGTTCCCTTGAGCCCACTTTAGTATGCCCCATACAGAGATAAAATGTACATTAGAAAATGCCCAGATCTCTGGGAAATGTTGCTTCCCTTAATCATCTTAGATTGTCTAAAGAGGACTTGCTGTCTGTAACCAATGCCACGAAATTTCAGTCATTGCCTATGAAGCTGTGATCTGTAGGTACAGGATCAAGTTTTCACTGAAAACTAAATCATCCGGGTATAAAATTTAACTGAATTAAACTATAAACATACAAAAGAAAAGCTTTTGTCAAAACTGTTTCAGCTGTGCTGTTGATGAGGGCTATTCTTATGTGCACGCATTTGGTAAGCAAAAATATGGAAGACTCTTAGAGGAGATGAAAAACTTGTGCTGCTTCTCCCTGATGGGGAACTCAAATTCCCGGGGGAACATCAGCATGGAAAAATGCATCAGCATCATAACAGGCACTCATCTGCAGCACGACCCCCAGAAGACAAAGCAGCATTTTACCTCTCGGGATTAACAAACATGTGTCAGCTTTAGTACTGTTGTTTGGTAGTCAGGTGATAGACTGCCCATATGTCCTCATACCTTATTCTGGCAAGAGATTCTTTTTTTCTTCTCTTCGGAATTTGAAATAAGAGCATGGCTTTATTCTGTTGTCATTTGTTCCAGTTTTTATGTCACAGATAGGAAATTTTAAAAGATGTTTTAAGAGGTTCTGTACGTGAATTTATTTTTCTCACTGGAAGTCTTTATTGGAAAGACTTCTTTCTTTGGTTATCTTTACTGGGGACATACAGAAATGAGTATAGAATGTAGGTGACTTGCATCAAAAGAAACTTAAGTGTGTAACTGGTTATGCTAGGAATGCTCTAAATAGGAAGATGAATGCTTAAGGCACCTACGCAGCTCAAATCATTTCCCACAGTACAGCAAGGTCCTTTTGGCAGTGCCATGCTCCCAAATTGCACAGGGAGAAAGGAGAGAAGGAAAAAGTTTTTTTCAGACACTTGCACCTTGCATCTAAGTGAATGAGTGTCTTTGTCTATCTTCATCTCTAGGCTTTGGACCAGTGACGTGAGGATTTCTTGACATAAGAAAAGTAATTGGTTGGTAGCTGGTGTTTTGCAGTGGGGAGAAATGGAAGAGAATAGGTTGCTTCAAAGTATGACGTTAAAATAACTGCAAGCTTGGAGAAACTTTTTTTCTGTCTTGTAGTGCTTTATCACTGGCATTTTAGTACTCTGAGAAAATAATTTGCAGTTCATTTTACGCAAATTAGAAAAAGTGACTGGTATATCAGTGTTATGCAAACATCATTATTAAAGGCTGATGGAAACATAAAGTATGGATTTCCCCTCACTATTACATGGGTTTCTAATATCCATTATAGATCAGATCCTTATATTTCAGCTATTTAGATTTTACATAATTTATTATTTTTGAAGGGAGTTACAACCATGATTATTGAGGAACTATGTAATTCATTAAAATAAAAACAAAAGACACAACTACCTCCAATAAATGATTTCATTAAAATAGACATTTCTGAACCTTCTACAGACAGTACCTGCTCAGATGTGACATTTGTGACATCACCAGTACAGACTTTCACAGGGATTTTGAAGTCAGTGTTGTAAGTCAATTTCCATTTTGTTTTTATTAATGAGAAAATTTTGCCATTTACTTTCTAGAGGAAAAAAAGTCCACTAAAACCATATCAAGTTTATTTAGTTAATTCAACAGGAATGGAAATATATTTTTTGAAAATCACAGTTCCTTGTTGGTCCCTATTATTTTGGTGTCACAAATGTGAAATACTTGGTGCTGTTTAGTTATTGTATGCATAAGCAGAATTTCAGAAAGGCCAGATGTAGGAGGAGATTATCAGTGTTTTCTCTTGTATGACTTCTGCATTGAATAAAATAATTGCAGAGTTTGCTGAGATCTATTTAAGGTCATCCTGTATGTTATTAGACTGCCTTTTGTATCAAAACTATTTTGGATGCTAAATCGTTAAAAGCTTTTCAGTAATTCAGATTAGGAAAAAAATGTGTGCTCATAGCGGAGAAATGACAAAAATATCTGTCTGTTAGCAGAAAAGCAGTAACAAACCTCATCCTGAGATTGGGCAGATAAATTTCTTATGCAAGTTGGTCATCTTGCAGTCCCATCTTGTGGCTGGAATTTTGGGTTTCATAATTTATAGCACTGGGTTAAAAGTTTCTACAGTGACTGAAAATGAGGCAAAAATTTTGTGCTAGTGAAATTGCAGGTCTAGAATGTCACATCTGTATCAGTCAAGCTTTCTTATAATTCAGAAGACTGGCAAAACTTGAAGGAAAACACTTTTTAACACCTCACTTGCCTGAATATTTATTGCAATTCTAATATAATAGATAATAGAA
>VZRU01013384.1:142384-170950 GCA_013398155.1 Pedionomus torquatus
TATATAATATTCTAATATAATAGATAATGCAAGATGAAATACTGTAAAATATGTATATTAAATTTGAACTTTATTATGAGTCTTATGTGGGTGTTATGAACAGTTTTATTCATTTTAAGGCAGTGAAATATTTTAGAAATATGTAGAATCCTGAGGTTAAAAACTTGAGGCTTCTTTTTTTTTTCTATTACTTTAATTATAGTCTTGGCACTGTTTCTAGTATGAGAAGTATTGCATGGCTAACTCAAAATATCAATTTATATTGGGATTTATGGGTTTCTAAGGTTTTGTCAATAACATTAAATTGTAATACCTACTTCCCAAATACATGTCAAAATATTGTATTTATAGCTTTTTTCAAATTACAAATTTTAAGCGATTTTGCATTTATTTGCCAGAGTACAGGTATTCATTATGGTTTACATTTTTTTTTTAATTTATAATTTCTTTGTACATGTCTAAAGAAAATGTTGTCAGAATGGACTTTGCTATAGAATATGAAATTGTATTAGGGAAAATCTTGGTTTAATATTGCATCAGAACTATTGTGGCATCGTTGCTTAGAGATGCAGTTCACCTTAGAAATTTGAATCACTTGAACCTGATTTTCTAGCTTAACTGGAAAACAAGAATTGCAATCACATGGTAGACTAGCAGTTCGATTAATCAGTAGTTAATCTTGATAAGTTCATGCTGATGCCCCTTCTCCCTTACATTTTTCTTTCCCCCAGCCAATTGTTCCCTGTCTTTCCTTTGTGCTCATACTTGCTGTGCAGTGAGCCAAAATAGTTTAGATCCAGTCAAAACCTATTTTCTTGGGGTATGTTTTTGGTTAGATAATTCTGTAGACCTGCCTGAGCTTAGTGAGTTTACACAGTGGAGCAGGAGATGAGATGCACTGCACACTTCCTTTGCAAGTGTTCCTCAGCTTCCAAAATGTACCGTGCTGCTAGTAGATTGTATTTAAGGTGGCCAAGGACCGGAACTTTAATTAAACCATTGATACTCCCTGGCTAGTACCGGATTTGTGCTTGGACAAAATTGTGTAGCAATTAAAGGAAGAAGCTGCCTATGCTGAATGTTTATTCCAATTTGCTGAATGTGAAATTTTCATTTTTTAAGAAAATGCGTTCACACAATTTTGGAGATGCCTCACAGCATTCGGGGAGAGGCTGGCTTTTTCTAAACTGGCTAGTAGTTGTTTGGTGCTGCATTGGTGTGGTTGCAAACTGCTAGTTATGTGGTGATGTTACAGAATCCAGCTAGCGCTGTAGATGCTGTATATTTGAAAATCTGTTCCAGAACTCTTCTGAAAATGTGTTCCTGTGAGATGACTGATATTCTATTATTGGCCATTTGTGTCTTTAAATCCTTTTGTCATAGTCTTTCCTTTGAAACTGAAGCCTAATCCAGTCTTTTTCTCCTCACTCCATTTTTTTTCTTCTATGTTTTGTCTCTGAATCCCTTCTGTTCCCTTGCCATTTTTAAAAAAATGTAGTTAGCAAACCTGTAATTTGTCTGTTTTATCATGGAATAATATTTTCAATGTTTCTAAAATTGTGTAACTTTACAAGTGATAATATTTTTCTTTCTTTCTTCTCAGGACTAAATACTTAAGAAAAGGTTACATTAATTGATCTTTAGTAGTTAATTTAAACCTAAGCACAGTGTATGAGTATTTCAGGTTATTCCCATGACTGTTTATTAATTCAAGTAATTCTTCAAGTAATTCTTTCATCTGGTGTTTCTCAGCTCAGTGGCATAGCTTTGCCACTCTGAAATTCTTCACATTCTTAATAAACCTGAATAGTTTTACTGAGTCGCAGTATATGCAATAGTGATCCCAGATCATTGTTAAATGTGTATTAGCTAAAGATGTTCCTAACAGAGAACTGTAGAGCATCACGGATTGAAATTTGACTGTGTAATCCTATTTTGCTCTCTTTTTTTTACCCACTTCCCTATTTCTGTTCTGTTCCACACACAGAGTTTTTCTTCTGCAGAACTACTGTTTCTCTGTACTTACTAAAAGCATTTTAAAAGTTGAAGTAAATTGTGTTGGTTAGTCTTTGTCCATTTTATTTCCTTGACATTCTTGAAGAAATCCCATATACACGATATGCATGATTTTAATATGCGAAGTCAGTTTGGGTTAAGTGTGTGATTAAAAACAGAATCATAAATAGTTTTCTTCAGTTACTATCCGGCCAATTGACTTGAAATTTTAATTATTTTTTCTATACCTGTTTTTTTTTTTTTTGTTCTTTTTGGGGGTGTGGAGAGTAATCCTCCAGTTTTAACTGTTACTATTGAACAGTAGCCGGGTTTTGATGGTAATTTTCATCTCACTTACAATTTCTTAGTAATTATGGATGTGTTCTGCCTAGTTCTGGGACTCCTTAGAACCTAGCACTCAGCTCCAATACCTCCTTTTTGATCCAGAGACAGCGAAAATATGCATGTTACCTGAATCAGATTTATATTGTCTTCTGAGATAAAGGTCAATAGGAGAAAGAGAAACCATTCTGGTTCTTTGCAAATACCATTATCCTTAGTTAGAAATTTCATTTTGTGTCTGGTTAATGTTTTACCATTTTTCCATCTTTTATTTTGCTGGAGTTTTTTATTTCCCTTGCTTGGAAGTTCACTACATCTTATTTTCTCTGAGCAGTATTTCTAAGATCTATTAATTTTGTCATTTAACTACAGTGTTTCCATTATTTAAAGAAGGCTACGTTTCCCTAGCTCCATTCAACTGCTCCCTTCTCTTCTGTGGTTCTGGGATGATTTGGTGGCATGAGCAGGGTGAAAAGCTGGAAGTATGTGGTAAAGAGCAAGCAGACCTTAAGGGTTGGGTGGTATATTTTCCACATTTTGAAGGTCCTTATAAATGAAGTGTTTATTTTGCTAACAAAAATACTGGAAAATACAATCCAGGAAGAAAATAGGTTGGGATAGGGATGGAGGTGGGGGAGTGGATTTCAAGTCTTTGTCTCCCTCCCGTGCCCCATGCTGAAGTTCAGTTTCACCTTTAAGTTTATGGAGACGTTCCTTTCCCAAGTATGATGGAACTGAAATATACTGTTGTTACTGTTAAATGGTTCTTGAATTAATTCCTCTGTACTACATGGATGAAAAGGAAAATACCTCCAGCTTGTGTATTTTAGAGCCAACGGTATCAAGGAGTATTAGTGTCAATAAATTACTCCTCTGAACTTTATTACGTGAAATATTTGGCCAGTTTGAGAAAAATAAAAAATCCTTGAAGTGGACACTATTTAAATTTGGGGGCATGGGATTTTCTGCAATTAACTAGATTGCTGTAGTAGGCCAATATATTAAGCTCAGGCAGTTTTGCTGCTAATTACACACAACTTCTCTGGAGTATCGGATATTCAGATCCATTTTATGAATATGGTAGAGAGAATAACAACTGTAAAACAAAGCACTGTGCATGTAAGTGACTGTTAGCGTGTATTTCAGAAGGGATAAATGCTCACCATATGGTACAATTACTGTGTCCAAGTTTTCAAATTAGCTTCTCTCATCCTCCTTATTACTGTCTTTAAAAAGAGAGGAAAAAAACCCAACATGATTTATCTACTCTGCAGCAGAACTCTTGACGCAAAACAGCAGCCCAGTTCTGTCCAGTTTTTTTTTCCTAGCATAATAGAGGCTGTCGGACTTTTTTATACTAATTACTGTGTGAGCCTCAGATGAACCCCCTTCAATTCACAGGGCTTTGTTAAGGGAGGAGCTGTCAATGTGTCTGCCCGTTTGCAGCTGTGCTGTGGCTTTAGCTTGCTTAACATTATGCTGCTTTTTAGACTTGACAGAAGGGATTTTTTTTTTTTTTTTTTTTTTTTTTTTATTAAGGCAAAGCAGCCTTGTAGCGAAATGGTTTAAGCAGCTGCATTGTGGGGAAGCACAAAGAAGTTATTATTGTGTCTGTTTAGGGGGGTCGGATGGAGGGGGGAGATACTCGGCTGCTGTTGATGCCGATTGTTGACTTGCCATCTGCCAGATAGGGAGAAGAAAAAAATGACAGCTCCAGCAGGGTGTTCAAGAGGTTGTTTGGAGAGACGCATAAACATGTGCAGATGTCGAACTGAATAATGGCAAGAACTTGAGACGGTTTATGATGCTGCTGTTGTGTGTGCATATACAGAATGAATGTATGTGGAGATTTGGTTAGGAGGAGGGTACATATTAATTATCATTGTCCCCCACCGTCTCCTTTACTTGTGTTAATTAGTTCAGGAGTTTAATATCTTCCCTCCCTCCGTTGTTTATTCCTAAAAAGAGCCTTTTCTTGTAGGGAAGAAAACTTTTGATTTCTCCATGTGGTGGCTTTAAAAAAAAAGAACCCAACAACATGATAAATTTGGTACTTGTGGAAGTAGAAAATGTAATGCTGTTATTTCAGTCTCAGACATTTGGTGGACAGGTGCTATTCAAGTTCTTACATAGCTTTGTCTGTCTACCTCAAGACTGATGCGTTGCATACCCTTACTACTGCATCCTGAGCTTTTCTTATGCAGAAAGTGCCAATCGGTGATTATCTGGTATTATATAGTAGACAAGTAAATGCTAGGGGTTAGAATGAGATTAGAACCAATTTTTTCTTTCACTTGATCTTATTTTCAATTGTTCCTCAAAAGGCAAGGAGCTGGTCAGGCATACCTTATATTTTCCTCTTTGACAGTTGCACGTAAAATAAATTTTGATTGATCTATAGGAGTATGGTTTTCTTTCTTCCACTAAAATCCTTTCTTATTTTTTGTTTGGTGATTTCTGCTGATTCTGAGTTTCCAGATAACGTGAAAGAAATGTGAAAAAGCATACAAGCATGGAGGGAAATAAGATTAACCCCAAAAGGCTAAACAAAAGCATTGTCTTATCCAGATGACTTCTTACTTTAAAGAGAAAAGTGGAAATGTAATAAATTTTCTTCTTAAATGTTGTGTGCAAATTCAACTTTCTGATATCTGTATTGAACTGAAAAATGGAAGATGAAATAGTCGTTGAAATTGCAGGAGTGTCTTCCAGCTACCAGTATATATCAAAGGTTTTTGGTTGGTCACAGCATAACTTGAACAGTATGGGAATGAACCTATCCACCCCTTTCCACCAACCCCTCATCAAAAGTAAGGAACCTATTTTCTTTGTGTTTTGTGTTAGTTATGATAAACATCAGGTCTACAGCTCATTGATAACAATAACTAATGATGAGAGCATTTGATGTCCCCTTTATCATCGTTGAGGCTGAGTGGAAGAAGTCAGTTTTGGATTATATCGACTTAATTTTAATTAAAAATTCAGGTGTACCTGCCTGCTATGCAAGTACCTGTTTCTGCATCTGACCCTAGACAGAGGTCAACAGCACTGCAAATGTAGAATCACTTTTTGCCAGTTGGTTAGGTTGTCGGCTCTCTTCCACATAATTGTGCCAATTTCTGTGTTCTGTCATTGGTGGTGTGATGTCCAAGTTATTCTGGGTAATGCTGCATTGCTGCATATCACGAAGCGTTTAGCACAACCAAAGAGTTCTGACGTGTACAGCAGTGGTGGAACTGTTCTTTCCATTTCAGCACTTTGAGGAATGCTTCTGCACGTCTTGGGCTGATTGTTTGCACATGATGCAGGCTAAATGATAAAGCCAAAAGATTGAGTTTAGTGATGTGCTTGAGGAAGAAACATAGGTGAAGTGCTAGCTTTTTGGCACCTGGCAAGGTCTGGGGCTAGGAGCACACCTAGTGATAAGGACAAAGTGCAAAGGAACTATTTAAAAATTCTTGCAATGTGCCAGTTTTAAAACGAGACAGTTTGCTTTGCAAAAACATGCTAGCAAGTATACCAGTTTTAAAAGGAGAAAGTCACATAATTTTTGACAACACATTAGTCTGTCAAAGAAAGTCAGCTAAATGATAATGCTATTGTCAAACTTATCATACTCTTTTGCAAACAATGAAAAGTTTGAGATGTCTTGTGTAAACTAGAGTTGGCTGTTTTACAAAAAGTTGTAAGTTGTCAGAGAATATTAAGATGTTTAATTCACATTAGATGCACATTAAAAGAATTTAAAATTTATTCATTGGATTTAATATATACATGTGTATGTGAATTTAATTACTGTCTTAGTATAATTTATAGATTAATATTTGTATGCTTTTCTTATTCTTAAGATATTTTTAAAATTTGAAAAAGATCCTTTGGTCTACTAGCATTTGATAAAAACAAAAGAAAGTGATATTTTTTTCTGTTATACAAAGCAGTGCTTAATACTGATAATATGTAAAAATATAAATATTTAAGAGTACAGAAAGCATGAAGGTTCTTTAGGTATTAAAAAAATATTATGTGAGGCAATATATATTTTTTTTTTTCATCTATCACCAGTACATTATTAAAAACTACAAAACTGCATTGAGAGGTAGCTAAATGGTGTAGAATTTTGGGCTTTGATCCTATAAAGCCTTACACAAGAGAAATTTTTAAAATGTAAGCAGTATCCCCAAAATTCTGGGATGTAGACCTTGGTTTTCTATTCCTGAATAGCAGGCATATTTAGAAAATATTGATCTCCTTTGTTGTTCAGGGATGCTGATGTAATACAGGACTCTGTTATTTCAGACAGCATGCATTCATAAACTTCTATTCAGTTTATTTATTGTTCTAATTCTTATCCTTTAAGAATGAAGGGGAAATGAGAGTGATGTTGAAACTGGCAAGTTTTTCTTCCTATTGGCTCAAAATGGGCATGGTAAAGGTCAATTCTCAATTTGTCAGGATGTCAGCTAACTTAGTGTTTCTGGTATGATTTTTTTAAAAGGACAAAATTTTGTGCAGATGAGAATTGAGTATGTGCTGTGAACATTTATTTTTCATGAGATGCCAAAAACAAGTCAGTAATCTTGTGTGAATATGGTAGATGCCCAGTTTAAAAACTGCATTGATGTTTGAATAGCAGTATATGTCTCTGTCATTGAATATTTTCCTCTAGATTTTTAGATATTTTACAGAAAAGATTATTAATGTAATAACAGGAAAGGGTTGAGTAAACAGCAGGAGCCGAAGTACTGTTGCATTTATCCAAGATAGGACACTGACTCACTCCAGTAGCTGTCAGGAAAAAAATCAGGGTGGTTAGTGATTTGAACCCTAGTGAGCCTCTAGCTGGAATACATTTGTGGGTTGTGTTCAGAGCCTAGGGGGAAGAAAATCCCACAGGAAGAGCAGGGAGAGATTTCCCATTGGGAAACTTGGTTCTCCTACCTTAACTTTCTCTGCAGATGTGTATGCTCAGACCACGGAGAGCTGCTCTGTGGCTTCGCCCTGCCTGGTGACTCTACCCTCTCCACTTGGAATTACTCTGTTTTACTAGTAGGAGCCTTTTTCTCTGATCACAACCCACTACTGACTGCTTTAGGAAAAAGATCCTGCTCTTTGGTCTAGCTTGGCTGTCATGGAGGAGAGCACTGTCCCTGCTTTCTTCTCCCCTTGCCCAGCTGAGGAGCTTCCAGAGCTTGTCCCCGAGGCTGCATGGTGCTTCCTGCAAACTCTTAACATCTATGTGATTTTCACTGGTTTCTGGCCACACGACTGTGCATAGCTGAACATAAATTGACCAGTCTTTATATCTGCAGTGGATCCTTGCGATATCATAGACATTGAAGGGCACTTGAACTCTCTCACCTTAATTCCCCAATTTGTAGGAACCTTAATGGAATCTTAGCAGTGGTATAAGTTAATGCTCACATATAGCATGAAATGTTTCCTATTTCCCAGTTGTGGCTGGAAAAATTCATTTGTCTAATTTAAGTACAGATGTGCTTAAAATGTCATTTAGCATTACTAGGAACTGTGGGAAAACAGCTAGTATAAATAAATAATCACTGTCTTGCTACGTAAGAGAGAATCAAAAAGCACTAGTTTGAAATACTGCTTTCCTTTGAACTGCTGGCAAATACTTGGGAGGGAGTATATAATAAAAAAAGCTTTTATAATGCTAAGGTACATTAGGAAAAATCACCATTTCATTTAATTTTTTGTGTGCAATAAGACAATGTCAAATCTTCTGCATGATGTATAATTACAAATTCACAATTGACTGGATATTGAATCTTGAGGATAGGTATCCTTTTTAGTCTTTTTAAACATTTATTTTTTTACAGTAACTTTGAGCTGTATTGCGAATTTGTTATCATTAAATCAGAAGTAAATATTTAACAGACTGCTTACATTTACTAGTATTATCTACTGACTTGATCAAATAGTCTGCTGATGCTTCTAATCGTGTGTTAGGTAACACTGCCCTCAGAGGGCCAAGGTAAGTAAATTCAATCTCAAAACCACTGGTGTTACTTCCAAGATTTCACTTGACCTGATATGAATTACAGTTGTTTCATTTAAAGAAAAATGGCATAAGGTTAATTTTTTTTTTTAATTTACTTTTATAAAATTTTGTTAAATGCTTTTAGATAAATTAAGCTTTTCTTTCCTCTATTCATTAAATGTTAGTGTTGGGGAACTGGAGTTTGACTTAACAAAAAAAGTGCCTTGAGAAAGAGAAAGTAAGAAAGAGGAAAGAAAAATACTTCTGTATTACTTCTATTAAATCCATTTTGCTAAACTGATGACACAGAGAAGAGGCATATTCCTGGTCCTCTCTGCTTGGAGAGGGTTAGGGTGGGTGTTTTGTGTTTTTTTTTTTTGTTTGTTTGTTTTTTTGTTTTTTTTTCCCTTTTTTTTTTTTTTTTTTTTTTTTTTTTTTTTTTTTTTTTTTTTTTTTTTTTTTTTTCCCCACTCTTTCCCTTAAATCTCACTTATGTCTGTGTGGCAGCTGTTGCTTCTTTTAAGGAAGCAAGTTTTTGAACTCAGTTTTCTGTTGCTTATCAGCACTGTATATTAAAGACATTTCCTTCACACCTCTAAAACCATTTACATATTGAAAAATATAATTGTTTTGCAGAAGTGTTTTTTTAAAAAAATACATATAAGGTTAATTTTAAATTACTGAATAATTTTCCAAGAACTGCTAGATTTCCATATGCTTAAGGATTTCAAGTGGTGAGACTAACAATAGCAACCATTGTATCTGAGGTGAAGTATATGTTTTAAAAGAGTTTGAGTTCTGACGTGAAGTAAACAAAATTACAAACTTTGGGTGATACATTTGTCTAACGTGGATTTGTTGACTAGTCACAGTAAGTCAAGTTTCTTAGAAAGTTCTTCTTTGTGATGCTCCTGAGGAGCAAAACTGCAAAAATTGCATCACTAGATGCAATATTTTGAAATATTGTGAAATATCGTGAAGGCAGGATTCTTGTTACTAGCAGTTAAAGGCAAAAAAGAAGGTTAAGGTTGCAGTACAGAGCTGAATACAGAGCCAGCCACAAGGGTCGTGTTCTAAACAAATCTTCATTAAGCTTTCTTTGTTACTGTTGTTAGCCACTGTATTATTAAGTACAACATTAATTAAAGAATTGCATGGTATGAGGGTGCTTTTTGCATAAAGATCAGATTGTATTTTCATGTGTTTCAGGAATGTGGTGCTCTCTTATTTTATCTTTTGAGTGTATTCTCTCAGTAGTTATTAAAAAAAGTTATTAAGAGAAACAGATCTGAACAACTTAAAACTGATTCAAAATTTGTATTTTGTGTGTCTGTAGCTATTGTCTGTATATATCTGTATCTGTGAGATATATATTCTACTGCACCTTTTCTCAAGTAGCTTTAACAACTTTGACTAGGATTAAAGTGATGTAGGAATTACTTGGCTTTCTTCACTGCAGTGATTGAAATTAAAGACCTCTTCTTGCTGTTTAATAAACAGATCCCAAAAGACCATGTTTTTCAACTTAGAAGGGTGTAAATTTGAGCAAAATAATAGTTTAGCTTATATTAACTCAGCAGGAAGCAGAGTACAAACTGATTCATTCTTTATGACAGATCCACTGCTTTTTTAAGTACTGCAGCTCTATTTCACTAAATTGTTGGGATATCTTGTGGTTCTCCTTTCTCATGAAATTTCTTTTCACTTCAATTAATGAATTTCAAATGCAAATTTACTATTGTTTGCTTGTGTGGAGATACTTGATAAACATACACTCCAGATATTTTTAAAGTAATTTAAAAATGTTCATACTGTAAAATTTACTTTTTTTTTCTTTTACTTCCATGCAGGGTTGGTAAATTAGAAGACATGTGGAAGTGCTTTTTTCTTTTCAAATACTCCACTGTGGTTTTAGGTTTTGGGTTTTTTTTTTTTTTTTTTTTTTTTATGTGGAGGATTTCTCTTTCAAAGCATTTGAGTAAGCACACGTCTATTAAGAAGTATGGACTGTAATGTTTTTCTATCTTTAAGCAGATTATGTAGGAGGAATGCACAAGAGAGCACCTAGAGTGTATCTTGAGAGCCATTAAACCACTTGAGCAGCTAAGTGAACTGTTCACTGATACCACTGTTTGCTTTAGTCTTCAAAAGTGTTCACCCATTTGTTAATTAAATTACAAAATAAATAAAGAGCAGATGATAAATACTCACATATAGGCCTTGAAGAGGGACTGGAATATTGGTCATTTCAAGACAAAAGTACATGTTTTTGTGTGCGTGTGTGTTTGTACAGACATCTTGAAAAAGTAGTCTGACTTTGATGCACGTTAGAAAACTTTAGGAGAAACATTCTTCAAAGAAATATGTCTATAAAAGAAAGAGATGCATCCTTATGAAGTCATAGTGTTTTACAGCTGCTTGTAAATTACATGTCCTCTATCTGGGTATAGCAGGGCAAAGACAGAGGTACAGCTGTGCTCATGGACAGCTGTGCTCATGGATAAACTGGTACTTATATGTCATTCAATATCTATATCTTCTGTAATTAGCTTTTGTCCAAAGTTGCTAGTTCTCTTCAGAGGAGCTTGGAAGTGCTAGTCACACTCTTCTAATGGTTTTTCTCCAAGGAGAACACCAGCTGCGTAACTCAGTAGGTGACCAAAAATCTGTTCAGTTTTCTGATTAAGAGACTAAGCACTTAGCAGAAGACTGAAGTGTTGTCTTAAGAAGAGGAGAGGGAGTAAGTGATCAGGGAATTTTGCTCTGGTTCTCTAAGGGCACCTGCTAGAATGGTCTTCTTTTTTACAGGTTTAGTTCTGGAGTGTGTATATGTATATAATCAAAGGCTGTGGTTCTTTTCTGAAGTGTCTAATGACTGTACTTACCCTGTCAGCTCTGACTTTAGTGCAGTCTGCTTATCTCCCTATCTGGTTTATTCCTTGCAGGAAGGAGGGCTTTCATTGAAGCCTGAACCATTGGATGCCTGACTTGTTTTAGGCATGTTGGTATTCTCTCCGTGCTGTCCTTGAACTCTTCTTTAACGGTTTTAGCTGCCTGCTTTCCAGTTAATGCACCTTCTAGATAAGGCCAAGATCTTGATAGATTTTTAAACCTAGTAACAGGCACTTTCATAACAGTCACTTACTGTTACAACTAAATAACATATAATTTATTGTATGAAAAAGTCTCTTTATGGCATGTTTAAGAAAGCAACTAGGATGTTGGTATTTTTAAAACTTACATTGCATAATCTGATATGTAAGATTTTGTTGTGGCTTTAGCTTTTGAGTCCGTGCAGATTTCAGCAAATTTGTCACAGGGCATATTTTAAACATTCTTAAAATATGAGTCATAGCTTTACATAGTCCTATGATTATTTCATTTTCAAATATTCAGCAAACCTAATTCAATAAATGTCTTTACCTTTTCATGTAGTGATGATAGAGATTTTCACTGTGGTTTGTACAAAGCTATGCATGTTGTTTTCCCATGTCACACTCGTATTTTGTCTCCAACTTACAAATATCTCATACCTGTTTGTTTTGGTTTGTTTTGGTTTGTTTTTTCATTTTTTTGTTTTATGGTAGCTGAGATTTCCCATTGAGGAATCAGTTCAGCCTGTCAGTGTCAGTAGGGGTGTTCCCAGCTGAACTAGCACCAGGGGTCTGAGATAAAAAGCTCGAAGTCAATACAAATGTAACTAGCGCTCTATCTCTTCTATCAATTTTGTGGTCAAATTAAGTAATGCTTTGACTTTTTCAATTTTCTTTCTACTTATATGAAAATGTCTAGATAACAAAATCAAGCAGGTAGCTTGCTATTTAGAAGCAGGACTAAATAGAAAGAGTTTTGCTACTGAGGGCCAAGAAACATAAGTCAGCACAAATAGCCTGGTGTTCATTTTTATCACACTTTCCTCTTGTCTATCTTCTAGTTTTTAACCAACTGTCCTCCTTAAATACATCTTGAAAATCAGAAATGTTGATGGCTGCAGTTAAGTTTTTAAGCCATGGGCATTATTAAAATCCTTACGTGTTGTGATCAACTTCAGCAAAGCCATATTAACAATTCCCACGTTGAACTTCAGTGACAGTTTATTGCTCTGATGGAAAGGTGAAGATGCAATTAATGACTTTTTAGATTAGCCTTTGATGGAGTAATCTCCGTGTCATATGGATGTAAACTTATTTTTGTCCTTTGAATTACCTGAAAGCTACATAGCTATAGTTAATAGGGTGCTGAAGTGGTACATGGCGCTACAGAGCTGGGCTTAGCCCAGGACCAGTGCCTCCCCTGAACTGGTCAGTTCTGAGCATTTTGCAAATGGTAATGGGTTCTAGGCAGGGCTGGAATATCTACATTGTTACATACAGTTTTTTTTTCTTAAAATGTTCGCTTGTATAATGATGCAACAGTAACTTATTTAAAGCTAAGTGAGTAGTTGTACACACTTTATTTACTTTGCACAGTTGATAGAAATCAAAGACAGGGAGGCTGGGCAGATCTGAATTCACCTGTACTTAATTAAGTAATTGCACTTTAAAAGTTAAATTGTTGACAAAATTTTGGTGTGGCATTGTAATGTATAATGCTATTAAAGAGATTTTTCACCCTTAAAGAGTAAATAAGTGACATTAAGCTGTTATTCCTTAGTTGGCTATTCCTTAGCTGGCTATTCCTTAGTTGTTGCTGACCTGTTCCCTGTGTTTCTGGTCCTGAATACCTCATGATATATCTTCTGCTCAGACTGGGCTAGGGGGAAGGTGGTAGTGGTGGGCTTACTTCTTAGAAGGTAATAGGCTTCTACTCTTTTATTACCTTTGCTTTCAGATGTATTTGTTAACTATAATTTGTGTAGGTTCTCCCATTACCTCCAGTATTCTTGTATTTGTTTAGCACATGTTCAGAGGAAATTAATCATTTTTGCATTAGCTCAGCAGGAAAAATGCTCTACCTTGTAGTAGTTTAGATTTCATTTGTTATTAAAAGTCAAGATACAGTGCTTATTTTTGCCTGCAGTGATATTTCAGTTGTTTATAGGTATAAAGATGTAGGATTTAAAAGAGTATAGTGTGATAAAATTTAGAATTATAGAATATTTCTATATGGTGATGTAGCTTCTTTTTCCAGAGGCATAGTTGTACAGTCCAGTTTTAGCACTGCAATTTAATTTTCCCTTCTTTTGGAGGGAGTTAAAGTTTTCACTGTAAATTGAAAATGTCTGAAGAGATTTTCCTATAATTAATTTAGTCACTGCTAATATGTTATGGGTTTTAATATCAAAGGTTTTTTTTCCTACAGTAGTAATGAACTTTTTTTTTTCCTTTAGGAGAATATATTAAAAACTGGCGGCCAAGATATTTCCTGCTAAAGACAGATGGCTCTTTCATAGGCTATAAGGAGAAGCCCCAGGATGTGGATCTGCCATATCCACTCAACAACTTTTCAGTGGCAAGTACGTATTTCCAGTATTTATTATTCTCTCAGCATAGTGACAAAATATCTGCTACATACTGCTTCATGTGTAGTTCAGAGTTTATTGGTAACACTGGAAGCTCGATGCCATGTGTCAGACCAGTGCAGTACTAATTTTATGTCCACCTCTACAAGACAGCTTTACAAGAGTAGTGAAGATTTTACCATGGGTTGGTTTTGAATATTTTGGAAGTCTAAGTTCTCTTTTTTGCATGTGTTACATCTGAGATGTCTGTAACTAACAGTAACAGTTGACAAATAACTGTTGTAAGAAGCAAATTCCTGGAAAGCTTACCTTTATTGACATTATTGACCTCTTTTCTCTTTTTCAGTAGTATCTCTGAATTCACTTGAAAACTCAAATTAATTAGAAAATTATCTAGACTGTCAAATGACACAAAATCAGCTAAATTATTTTTCTCTTGGATAATCAGGTAATCAGCTCTCCAGCCTGGTTAATCAGTAATTTCAAGCAATCAGACAATTTGCATATATTAGCAAAGCTACAAAGTGTGTATCTGTTGGATAAAGTGAAGGCATTTTGATTTCTTCTGAAAGAAAAATCTGTGGGTTTTCTTGAGCTGGCAAAGTAAGATTGGTGGAAGTGTGTTTCTGAACAGAATGAAAGTATTTGAAGAGCAAAACTAAGGTAGCAAAAAATCTCCCTTAGTATAAGTTGTGGATATCATAGCTGGAAACTTTCAAAGGAACACTAGAAAATTTACCCAATTTCTTCCAAAACTGTGTTCGTGTACTGCAACACAGTAAATGGCGGTGCTTAGTTTTATAGTGGAGTATTGGAACTACAAGAGTATATATACTTGGGGAAAAGGTTCTCTTCATCCGCATTGCTGAAGATATGCTACTGAGATTGAATTTACCTATTTTCTTGCTAAAATTATTCTTGAGATTGAATCAGCACTTGTATACAAAGTAGTTTGGGTATTTTATTTGGTAAGACAACAATCTCATGCTCCAACTCCATGTCTTGTCCCACAGCTGGAGGAGGCAAACTTTGCATATTCTGATTTGACAGAATGATATTGAACGCGCAAGCCTTTTAACAGTATTAGAGGCTCATTTTGCCTTGTTGCTATTCAGCACAAATAAAAAGTGATGTCTTTCAGTTGTTCATAGGAATGGGAATTGACTGGATCATAGGCTGCTATTCTTTACTTATTGCTCTGAATATCTTAAGCTACACATTTATAGCAGTTAGTAGTTTCCTGGATGCTTTTCCCCAGATCACAGCAGAAAGAATGTGTGTAGAACTGCAGCAGAGTTTTTTGCCTTCCTTTACCATATTCTTCATTGCATATCTAGTCTGCCTTTGCTGCAGCAACTAGAAGGATGATGGAAATGGTAGTTCTACCGAGCAAATAAATGCATAATTAGCAATTAGTTCCAGTGTGTTGATATTGGTGGGTTTTGTTTTGTTTGTTTGTTTGTTTGTTTTTTGTTTTGATACCAATGTCCTGGTTTGAGGTAAAACAGAACCAATTTTCTGTTCAGTAATTTTACTTTTTTAGCTGGGTCTCTTCTAACTAAAACTCTGAAATTAACAGCACATTGTTGAGAAACTGTTCACCCTCACAGTGATAAGATGTAACTATACCAAGGAATGGTGTGCAGAGATCCACTTGCTTATACTTATTGCTATAACAACCAAGGTCAGGTAATTTCATTATTTGCCCCATTAGAGGGTCAGAAGTGGAAAAGCATAGAGGGGTCACACTGATAGGGAGGAATGGACAGGACAGGTGACCCAAAACTGACCAACAGGTTATTCCATCCCATCTGCATTGTGCTCAGTTTAAAAGCTGAGGGATCAAAGGGTCAACTTTCTTTCTTGGATGGCCAGCATCCAAGGAGGACCCTGCCTGTTCATCTGCCTTTGGTCCTGATCTGAGCATTCCTGTCTCCAGATCTGGAATCCAGCTCCTGTTGGTCACCAAGTCCAGTGTGGGACTTTTCCCTATGCCTGCTGGCAACATGATTGTCATCCTGGGAGCTTGATATGGTTTTGTATATACTGTATGCTCTTTTTTTTCCTTTTTTAAAATTTTTCCTTTGATTATTTATTATTTCATCATTTATTTATATTTTCATGAAAGTTGCTTAGTTTTTTTCTAAACTCATAGATCTCTTTAATCTCTTCCTCCCCTCTCTTTTCCTTACAGGGGGGAGGGTGGAGCCATTTGTCCTTCTGATTGATCACTCTGATCAAAACCACTACAGATTTATTGGCGCCCATTGTGGGGCTTCCTCACAACCCTGAGATTAAAAGTCTCATGCGCTACCAACTGAGTTAGCTGGGCTCTTATGTAATGTGGTATTAGAATGCTGCTCTTCAACTTCACTAGAAATTTGGAAGATTTCATATCGTTTTCCAAAATTACACCATCACCACCACTGCTTCCCTACCCCCTTAGCCTCTTTCCCCGCCAAATAATCCTTGTCTGCAGCTAGAAAGCCCCATAGGTCTGATTCTTAAGAAATGTAAGCTAAAGGAACAGACATGCAATATTAATTGAAGAAATACAGTTTTGATAAGCAAGATGAATTTTTCTGTTTTCTGGCAGGAAAAAGAGCCATTTAATCAGAAATGATTGCTGATCAGTGCAAGAATAGGGAGACTTTTCACTCATAAAATGGATCCTATAAAATTAAGTGAAGTGCCTATGTGGAATTAACTGGATGAAAAGCGAAATGTTAGAATGTTTGGATAAGATTCCAGTTTTTAACTTGGTCTTAATTAAAAGGATTATGTTTGATCCTGAGTAAAAAGTACAAAATTACATGACACGTGGAAAAGTTGAAAATATAAAGCATTATGGTATTACAATCTAAATTGCAAAAGACTGTAAGTTTTTCATCAGCTATTTTATCTGTGTGAAGATGCGATTATCAGTAGGGCAAACAAGCAAACAAACAAAAACACTACCTGAATGAATCAGATCTCCTTGGCAGTACCTGGTAAATGTCAAGAACTGGTCTCATGGCCTCTGATCCAAGAGTTCCTGGGCTGCTGCAGTAGGTTTGTGGCCACAAGCGGTGCAACATATTTTTCCTGTAATAGTGAAGTACGTTTTTCATAAATTGCTAGCCAGGCAGATGGAGTGTGAGATCACTGTTAATACCATCTTGATTAGGTTGGCAGGGACTTAAAGATATGTCTTTACAGTCCTATCTTCATGTAATCTTTGTAGCTATCTGTAAAACGGGAGTGTGGTCTCAGTCTACTTTTTGCTCTCCAAATGATAGACATCTTTGGCTCTTGCTTACAGCTTGTTATTTAAGCAGAAAAGGCCAAGGCTGTGGTATTATTTTTGAAGTGCTGTTGGAGTTGAACACTAGAAAGTTTGCACAGCTCTGCTTCAGTTGATACTTGTTCTATAGCTAAAACTTCTATATTCAGCTCTGTCAAGCTAGTAGTTACTTCCATCATATAGATATTTTCCCACAAAAGTCTGTCTGTTGCCTTCCGCTTCTGTGCCACTGGACTTAACTTTTGCAAAATGTGTATTCCCAGGCATAGTATCATTTTCCATAGAATGTCTTCCAGATCTCTTCTAAGATAACTAAAATCCTGCATGCGAGCATTATTCTCTCCCTGGCCTTGTGTCATCTGTGTACTCCATTGGGAATAACAGGAAAGCCAGAGAGAATGAAGTTATTTCACATATTGTCACAGGACAGTGTTCAGAGGCCACCCTTTTCCTTGGGATGATCTGTGAGGAAACGTAGGGGGAAAAAATTGGGAAGTGGAAGTGTAGATAGGTACAAGCTTTAGATAAAGAGGCAAAGCCTCTTTACACACACTTCGGCCCTTCGCTGGCTGCCCAGAATGCAGGGGAACTCCCTGAGCCTGAGATGAGGGTGGCTGATTTCTGTTCCTGGAGCTTAAATGTGTCCCTGAAAATGAGACGGAATTGACTGAAGAGTATGATGGAGGGGGGCTGGACAGAGATGAGCTCTGGCAGGAGATACAGGACTGGCCCCTACATTTCCTGGGCAGAGCCTTTTCCTCCTCATGGCTGCTGCCTTCAGGTGCATGTGAAAGTCAATGATGAGCATCCTGCACTGCATCTGTGAAGCTGCCACAAGGTTGCAGGGATGAACAAATAAACCAGATCTGGTGACACAGTGTTTAGGAAACAATTTAGTTTCTCCATGTGGAGCCAGCTTTTTTTATATCAGAGGCATTTTTTTTTAACATGGGAGTTCAGAGACCTGTCTATGGAATTACGTTTTTAATTCCTTAATGCTCATCCCCTGACACGTAGACTCACAAAAAGTTGTCTCGTGGTATATAACCATACACTTAAAGATAAAATAAGGTGATGTAATTATATTAGTGGGAAATTTGTTGTGGAAACTTAAAACTGGTTGATACTGGTTTTCAGAGGTAAATTCAAATGTGAGCTTACCTGAATTGGCTGGTTCAAAATCAATTTATCTCTTTTGAGGTAGAGACAAGTAGTTGCAAGTAATCAAGCTATTGTAGCTTGAAGATATGCTCTTGATTGACTGAGTGGGTGTGCATTCCTATCCCACTTCAACTGCAAAATAAAATATGTTAATGTAAATTGCTTTGCTTAGGCATTTACGCAGTTCAGAACCAGTTTAAAAATAATTTGGATTCGATTGGTATAACTTCTCTGTACAGGCAGATGTCTAAAAAAAATAGTCCTGGCTTTTAAAACTCCATTATGCTTTTTTGGAACAAAACTAGTACCCTGCGTACACAGGATATATACCCTCAGTGGCTCCGCCCAAAAACCCCAACATGGCTCAAAATGCTGTGCGTCCAGCGTTGCCTAAGTAGAATCAACACTGCTGTGTGTAAACTGCCTTGGTCTTTGACGGTCATCATTATTGGAGAAAGCAAAATTGGGAAGAGGCAGTTGCTTCAGTTCTACTCAAAGTGCATTTGTGGCTTTGCTGATAAAAAACATACTTCTCACATATGCAATGAGTATGTAGGTAATCACATTGCACATTTGGGATGAGGCATCTCTGAGAATTGGCCCTTTGCCTTCATTTTGATCTTTACATAGGAAGTAATTGGGAAGAGCTGTATCCCTTCGCAGTAGCCTTTGAGCTTTGGCCAAAAATGATGTCACCTGGAATTTCTATCATATCTTGAAAGATAGTACTTTCTAAGCACTCTGTGGTACAGCTACCTTCTTCTTGTCTTTGAAAAGTGAAAAAAATTCTACATATAATGAGAAAGTAACATTTTATAACGTGTTTTCCATTATCTTATACTTTTTTTTTTCTCTGCAGAAATTATTGTCAATTAACCTTGGTTATTCTTAATGGAGAAGTTGTGGTACTTTTTCCTAGTCTTAATCTTTCAGTGAGAGACTTGGGGATTTAAAAATCTTTCAAATATGGAAAGGTTTCAGGGGAATGATGTTAAGATGATAAAGAATTCTGAAGAGACTCTCAAAAAAAAAGGATAGGAAAAAATATGTTTTAAGAGATTAAATTTTAAATTAAATAAGTATGTTTTAGAGATTAAATTTTGCATCAAAATACTTTGGCATCAGACATGACCTTGCGCGCAACTCCACAATTAACTTTTCAGTGAGAATTAAGTTTAAAGTCCTAGGTTTATGAACTGTCACAACACTGTGTGACCTGAACCCAGAGATAAGCATGTGGCTATAGATACTTATAACAGTATTAATTTAATTCCAAAATAATTATGATGCTATTGAATAAATAATGTTAATTCGTCACTGAAAATACTTATTGGGACAAAAAGGAAATGTATGTGTGATGTGCTGCATAAGCCAAATACATCTATGGAAATTTGAACTCAAATTTAATGTGTATAATCAATATTGCTGTCTCTGTTGTATGGGGAAATGTTTAGTTTTCTGGAAAACTGGACCAGTAATTTTCTGTGGGAGCCTTTCATATGACTTTATGAATGGTTTCTATCTGGTGGTATAGTGGGTATTCTGTCATTTTACTGAGACGTTTGGATTCAGCTGTTGGCTTGGATCTTAAATGAAAATGAGTTCCTTGGTCTCATCCTTCCATTCTAATGGGCAGTGCTTTTTCAGATGCCAGTATAGCACACTGTAGTTTCCAATAATCTCTAAATAGCATTTAGTATGAGCGTGGTGGGTCAAAGTTGACATTTGTATCCAGGTCTGAGAGTTTTTATGCTGGTGTCATACATCCATTTGCATAAATAAAATCGGGGTGTTTGCATGAAAAACAGAGAAAGATGTATGTAATTTTACTGTTTTCTGTGAAACAAAACTAAACTCTGGGCAAACCCAACAAGATCATGCATAAATCTTCTGTTTCCTTTCTCCCTTTTTGCATGAAGGGGCAACCAGCAACCTAGTTATAATGACAGGAAGACATGGATGCTACTTTAGTACTTTGGTGGACTGTTGAAAAGAAAAGATTTTCCAGCATGATGAAGTGCATCAAGCGTGATGATCTTTTTCAGCTTCAAGGAATATCAATAATTTTTGAGTTTATTATGCAGTCATATATGTTGTTGTAGCATCAAAGCACATAAAAGTACTTGTCATGAGCCAAGCCCCACAGAAGTGGGATTTCTACCCATACAGAACAAAAAGTCAGTCCCTGCTCCAAAATGCTAAAATTCCAAATATAAAACAAGGGACAGCAGATGGATGCAAACAGATGGGGGGAGTATGAGAAAACAATGAGACAGTATTAGCCTGTAGTACAGGCAATGGTCTCAGCGCATCAACAGCTAATCTATTGTCAAGGTTAGATATTTACTCTCTTCTCTCTTCTTTTCTCTTGCCTTTCTTCCTTCCCTCTTGCTTTTTAAGACATGGTGAAGGAAAGTTTTAAGGAGGATTTAAAACAGAACCAGTATGGCAAACAGAGGCATTAGAAATGCCTTTTCAGAAATGGTGCTGAAACTGGAACAGTAGAAGGATGGGTGGCGTTTTGAATAAAGAGTGATACCAAGAATGAGGATAGGCTGTGGTCTGTCCAGATCATGTTGAAAAGCTGCCTATATTTGGTGTGATAGACCTAGGTAAGAAATTAGGAATGAGAAGAGAAGAATGATGTGATCAAAGGGACAATGGAGAAAAATGATCTGTTCAACAGTTTTGGGGGTGACATTTTTAGGGGAAAACTGCATTTGTTGGCCCAGAGAAAGGATATTAAGTTGTTTGTGTAAATCTCTATGGGACCAAACTTATTCTTGGTGTTATACTCCCTGTAGATACAATGTAGTGAGAAAAGGACAGAGCCTTTTCAAAATCCTCAGAAAAGAAGGTTTCCCATAAGAAGTAGTTAAACAAGCAGGAGAATCAAGAGAAGACCAAAGTAAGGGGTTGTGGGGGGTGTGTTTGCATACACCTATATTTGTACATATATGTAAAAGCCATGGTCTGACTCGATGTTGTGAAAATGATGTATTAGTTGTGCTACTTGTCTAACAAAAAAGACCATTAGAGAAAAGTGTGTATTAGGACTGCAGAGTAGCAGTAATGGAAAAAGGTATTTGTAAGCAGTGTGTTCATTAAATTTTGACATGAGAAGGAAAAAAATGGGAGTAGCAAATTGAATAAAGAAAGATTGGGACAAAAGTGTTTTTCTTGTGAGTGAAAGACTGAGAGAAAAATAAGAAATCAAAGTTAAATTGTAATGCAAATAGGCAGATACATTGATAGATATAGATATCTGTATGTATAGATAGCGCTGTATTTAAGACTGCATATATTCTAAACAGTGCAAGCAGTGGTTTGATTCTATTTCTTTTCTATCGTATGATAATCACAGGAAATAATATTTTGTGTTAAAACTTGGTCTGTATTAAAAGTAATTTCTCAAATATGCAACCTTCTGTTCATTTTTTAGTGCAGTGTTTTATGGCTGCTTGTATGTTTAATATTCTTGTCTAGCCATATCAGCAATTTCTGCCGAAGCTGAAAGCTTCCCCATATGAAATAATGAAATAGTATTAGTGTTCTTTCTGGTTTTTCTGCTGAGGAAAAGAACACTGGTGATTATACGGTTAAAGTTATAGAATTCAAACTTTAAACTTTTTAATAAAATCTGAACAGATGATCTGTGCTTTTTTTTTTTTTTTTTTTTTTTTTTTTGGAACTGGCAGGTTTCAGGCCCTCTAATTGGCTTCCCAGCTTTGCAGAGTAATTACAGCTTCAAGCAAACTTTGTCATCTGTGGTTCAGAATGGTGTAAAGTAAACAGAACGTTTTGAAATACAGTTTGTAGTTAGAGTTGCTCAGGAGAGTTTAACTAGCATAACTACTTAATTTAGATAGTAGCAGTTATTTGAAAAAGAAAAGATAGTCTAACGTTTTAGAATTGTCAGATTGTTTGGGGATATGGAGACAGAAGTTAACCTCTAGTACGTACCTGGATTTTTTGTTTTGTTTTGTTTTGTTTTAGAAAGAGAAGTTCTATACTTGAGAAACATTCACTGCATTTCTTTATACTGGTTTGTTTTTTTTTTTTCTTTTTAATCCCAGTTTCTGTATAAATCCAAAACTGGCCAAATCAGTGCTACGGACTTGTTGGAAAGGAATTGTCAGTTTCTGTTACTGATTTTGTATTTTGGTGCTTTGAACAAGTGTTCTCCCCAAGGTTTTTCATCCCCTCTAATATTAAAAGGGAAAATTCTCGTGACCAATGTTTAATCCCAGCAAGACAGAAAGCTTTAGGATTAAAATGTGTAATTTCAAGTTGGAGATGGCTAGCATACAAGAACACAAAGTTGAGTCTGTCTGTTTACTGGCTTGCTCATCTTTTTGAATGATAATTTAGACTTCCAACTGTTTTGAGTTGAGATTCAGCCCTTTAATTACATATGTTTATGTATAGTAGCAAACTTGAAGACATTATGGTAGAGTGTTCTCTACTCTTGGTAATGACCCAACTATCACTCCAGTGTTTGGAGCCAGCTCTCAGTAGCCAGTTTCACTCATTCTTCTGTGCTTTTGTAGTTTCCAAACTATTCTCTCTGTCTAAAACTACTATGGTTTTTACAGTGATTAGTAGAAAAATATTTTGGTAATTAGCAGTAACTGTGTATTAGAGTACTTACTCATCTTAATAGATTGTCCTCCCTGGCTCCCCCGCAAGCTGTAGGTGAAAGACATTCACAAACAAGTTTTTATTCATGCTGCAATCATGACAGGAATGTTATTTATTCTATACATTTGTATACAGCAGCACATGAAGCGTGTGGGTGTACTAAATATCATCAGACTTCAGTTACTTTTATCTACTTGAGAAGGATGGGTAGCACACCACTTTTAGAAATATATTCATCCTTCACTTCTTTCTGAAACTTTTTTTTTTATTATTTCAGGAGGGAAGGATATGAACATATTCAATTTTAAGCTTCCACAAGAAAATGGAATCTTTATCCACTTTTAACAATACTAAAAAGGCTCATTAAATTTTGCTAGATTTTATTTTTCAGTAGCATCCTTCAGTGATAGTAAAATGACATTTTGCTGTTTGGTTTTTTTTTTTTTTTTATGTTTTCAGTGCTGTTTTCAATTGCTAAGGTATTTTTTAGCACTTTTGATTTAGTTAATCATCTGTAATGAAAACTCAGGGACTAAACACTCTTTGGTTGTTACAGAGCCTCATATATGCATTTATGTGTTTTGTTCTTGTTAATAAGGTGCATAATCACTTTAAGGACTGTCTGAAAAAATTAATATAGATAGTACCGATAATACCTCCATATATCGGATGCAGATTTACATAGTGTATATACTAATATATGTATATATTATACTATATATATATATATATATATATATATGAAAAGACCATGTTATAGATTGCATTTGAACATAGACAGCCTTAATTCTATTTGTTCCAATTTTTGTCCTTGAGTTGGCAAACTCAAATTAATGACATTTTAATGTATGCATTTTTTTATGTATTCACAATTAGAAAACAAATAGTGAAATACAATATTTTTGGCTCTATTACAGGCAGAGTGCTTTTTTGCACTGTATTACAGGCACAGTCATTTTTGCCTTCAGATATTCCTAATACGATCACCTTACTTTTCTGTCCTTGGCAGTTTCTTTTACTTTTCTTTTCCTAAACTAGCTAATCAAGTTTAGCTTTACTCTAGCTGTCTCTGAAGTCTTTCTTTCTTACACAGGTTCCAGTTTCTTTCCTGTTCCGTTTCCACTCTTCTCCCTTTATTTCCTAGTCTTTTGTTCCTGACATCTCTTCTGTAAATAACTTGCCGGATGCCATCTTTCTGTAATGAATTTTGCTCCAGTAAGGTACTTTCTGTTTCATATTGTCGGAGGAATAGGATGAGGCATTATGAATACAGGAGAAGAGCTTTCCATTTAGCAGGTGTGGAGGCAGGAGATAGCTGTAGCCTTTGGATTATACTCAGTGTGTAGATTTTCAATGATTTTGTGCTTTAGTAATTGTTATTGTAATTTTTTACCCTCCTCCCATTGCACTCTTATCCCTCCCACATGTAGTGTGGCCAGATGCCTTACATTTTCACAGGAATACTGAAAGGATACCAAAGGTCTTGGTTTGCCAAGTTTTAAGTCTCATCTCCAAAAAGTAGTATTTTCCAGCAGTGTGCAGCTTTAGGCAGACACCCAGCAAAGAAAATTTCAGCCTACATGATTGAAGTGTGATAAGATTAAAGATGAGAGGATGATTTTGTCAGGAGTAAGATGAGATAATCTTAGAGCAGACAATGCTTCTAGTCTTTTCAGTCTGAAGGTAGCCCAACACATTCCTTAAAGCTACAGCTGAAGAAAACAAATAGCTTGTTAACCCAAGCCTCACCATCATCATTGTCATAACGTGGACTTCGATATCCCTGGAGATGGGCAATTTCTTTGATCTCATAAGTAATACTTGGACCCAGCTACAAGCCTGGTTAAGTAACCTAAGCAGCTCTACTTCATCACGCTCCCCAACTTCTTGACGTCTGTTTCTGTCCTCCTTCTTCCTCTTCCAGCTGTTGTGTTCAGTTCCCTCTTCCTGTGTCCATATTCCTTTAGCTCTTTCTTCTAAATGTTGAGAATGGCTTTCGTCCTATGCAAGACCTAGCTGAGTATATAAAAGCAGTGAGCTTGGATTACTCTTTCTGTTTTGAGTCTCCACAGTATATGGAGGTTTGTTAAATGTAAAGTCATCTCCTTGAGCTGTGAGGAGTCTGCTGTACATAATTATATATAGATGGATGGTGAATATATAGATTTGTGTAAAACACACCTGTGTAGTGCAATATTTACTTTATTCGTCTTTCATTTTTTATACATCTGTCAAACTTCTGAGGTGTTCTGCTAAGCTGCAGAAAAATTTCCTGTTGACAGATATATCCACTTCCAACCTTCTTTGCTCTTTCAAATGAAAAAATTACAGTATGCATGAAAGTTCTTAAATCAAGGCATCCTCACAAACACCCCCCTTATATCAGTTTTTTAATGCCTGTATTAAGGGTGGTCCAGTACAAGTAAGTCTGCTGATATTTGCTGTGGCTTTATATCACAGAATCATGGAATGATATGGGGTTGGAAGGGACCTCTGGAGATCATCTAGTCCAACACCCCTGCTTAAGCAGATCCACCTAGAGCTGGTTGCACAGGAAAGTGTCCAGGCAGATTTTGAATGTCTCCAGAGAACGAGACTCCGCTACCTCTCTGGGCAGCCAATTCCAGTGCTCTGGCACTCTCAAAGTAAAGAAGATCCTCCTTGTGTTTAGATGGAACTTCCTATGTTCAAGTTTTGTGCACTTTACCTCTTGTTCTGTTACTGGGCTCCACTGAAAAAAACCTGGCCCCATCTTCTTTACACCCACCTTTTAAGTATTTATAGTCATTGTTCTGATCCCCCCTCAGTCTTTTCTTCTCCAGACTAAAAAGACCCAAGTCCCTCAGCCTTTCCTCATAAGGGAGATGTTCTAGGCCCCTAATAATTTTTGTAGCCCTTTGCTGTACCCTCTCCAGTAGTTTCCTTGTCCTTCTTGGGAGCCTCCCTTCTTACCTCCCTTCTGGGGAGCACAGAACTGGACACAGTACTATAGATGGGGCCTCACCAGAGCAGAGTAGAGGGAGAGGATAACCTCCTCCTGCTTGTCACACTCTTCTTGATGCACCCCACAGAGGCCATCAATGCCTTGAGTTAAGGCTTTAAGCTCATTATGAGCTAGTAATATGCATTTCAGAAGGTTAGATATGAGTATGCATCTTATACAATTAACACTGGCAGTAAAGGAAGGCATAAGAGAGAAAGCAAAAGCAGAGTAGAGGGTACTTATGTGTGTTAGATGTTCAGAAGTTTGCCGAGTCTGATACAGTTCCTTGGAGAATACTTAAAACACATTTCTGTCAAATTACACATGGTAGTTGAATTTTCAGAACACCGATTTTGTGAAGAAAAAGTACATCAAGCTAATATAATTTATTTCTGTGAAAGAATAGCATACCTTGTTAAGTGGTACATGTTGTATAACATGACTTTTGTGAAACATTGACATATATGGGAATAAATAATAAAATGTAATTCACCAAGAATAAGTGCAAGGTTTTTTGCTACAGAGTGGTCAACTATATCAGTAAAAGGTGTGGGTCAACTGCTAGGTGGTAGCTCTACCAAAACAAAATTACAGTGGATTGTAAATGAACAGCAGTTCTGTTGGCCTATTTATTATTATAATATATAAATATTATTATATTTATGATAAATCAATTTAGATCACACATTTAATCTGGATCAGCTTTGAACAGTTCAGAAGTGATAGCATTCCGGAATATGAGATGTGAGGTTTGTTTTTATTCTGTAGTAGCTGCAGGAAATCTAACTTTTGAAAGAGTAACCTTATCTTCACAAAAATGTTTAAATATGTATACATGAATTAAAGGGTTTTAATACGCCAGTGTTTTGTCTATGTAATATTTAGTGCAGTATGCTATATTGTGAAATCTAATACACTAGTCTTATTGAACCATTGCTGGAATTACCCGCGTTGTGGTCTTGTGACAAAGGAGTAATAGGCAGTCTACTCTATGTTTGTGTGACAAGGAAGATCTTGGAGGATCTTGAGGACCGATTGGTTGAATTGATTGAGTCCAGAGAAGACTGAAGAGAGATAAAATAATGTTCAAATGTCTAAAAGGGATAGCTGTTGAACAGATAAAATAAATTAGTCATAGGGCAAGAAACAATATGCTAAAATTATAGGAATAGTTGCATTAAATGCTAGGAAAAATCTTCCAACTGCGAAAATAATTAATTTCCTTGTAGTTGAATGGAATAGTTTGCTTATAGTGGTTTTGAAATTACTACTTTTAGGGAATTGTAGAAAGAGTTTAGAGAAATACTATTGAGAAATAGCATAGGTAGACCTGATTCTGGCCTGGGGCACAAAGAGGACTAGATAATTTCCCGCGGCAGTCCCACTGGAAACATGTGTGGGGTTATTTTATATTTAATAATTAGACTAGTTTAAATATCTGAATTTTCTCAGATAGGGTATTTTACAATAAATCTCATCCTGAAGTGACAGTAGCATGGGTAATTGTGGCATGGTTGCCATTGAAAGGAAAATATCATATACTTCCTGCCAGGTACAGATGGAAAAATGTGCCTGTGGCTACTGCTGTTACCTTGGCATACTAGAGCAATATAAGATCTAATACTCTTCTTACCCTCATAATATAGACCTAGTTTGTAAATGGAGATCACACTCTTTATGTGGGCAACAGTGCAGGTTCCTTCAGTTCCTCTGACTTCATTCTTCACCTTATGATTATTATCTGCTACCTTTTGTTTGAACCCATGGTTATATTGCCGTTCTGTATTTCCTTATACATGCTGGATAAGTTATACATAAACTGTATGTATTTTATCTAAGTAATTTTATTTGTTCTTCACCCATTAACTGACAATGTATAAAAGAGGCAATGTTATGTATTTCTCTAGAATGTCAGCTAATGAAAACAGAGCGACCAAAGCCAAACACATTCATTATCAGATGTCTTCAGTGGACCACTGTCATAGAGCGGACATTCCACGTAGACACTCCAGAGGAACGGTGAGGGGTTTATTTTTGTTTTGCTTTCTGTGTTCGTAATACAGAAACCTTGCACAGTCTCTGCTGGGACCACACAGTGATCAGCATTTGGAACTGTGACATTCTGAGCACATCTGAGCTCTTGCTCAAAGAATTTAGAAGTCAGCTTCTGTAAAATATTATCTGAGCTCACAGCTAGTGTAAGAGTTGCCTGCAAGTAGGTGGGATGAGTATGTTCAAATAAGCCAAAACTATGTCATGATATGTCTCTGAAGTGTTAACATTTTGAACAATAGCAGCCTGCATTGAAGTGTTTTCCAGCTTTGCTGTCTTAAATTTTCCTTTTATTCCTCCTAATGTGCTCCTTTTTTTTTTTTTTTTTTGGCACAGAAAGCAGTAATTTTGTTATAATTTATTTTATATTTGCTTATTAGTCTATCTTGTTTCAGTGAGCATACACAAACTCTTAAGAATTAAGTTTTTTAATGCACCACAAGTATCTAGGAGATATGGGATGCTCAAATATTCTGTATGTGTCTCTCATTAGATGCACAGAGTATTCTCACTGCGGGCACCTGTCGAGACTGATACTATGATTTGACTTTATTCATCAGTAAATGATGTATCAATAAATAACCAACATTGCCCTTTCTGTGTTGTGTTATTGTTTTTTTTTTTTTTTTTTTTTTTTTTTTTTTTTTTTT
>VZRU01013384.1:170966-219487 GCA_013398155.1 Pedionomus torquatus
GGGTGGCGGGGGCGGGTAGGGGTTTGTTTGGTTTTATTTTTGGTAGTATATTCACTTAGATATTTATTTTTTTTTTGTTCTACCTTGGTATTGTTTCTCCACTGTATCTTTCTCCAGTGTATGCAGCGTAGTACCTCTTACTGCATTTACTAATAGCACCAGACTCCTCCCATACCCCTTGCTGGCTGAGCAAAAAGCAGCAGGTACTGCACTTAGCGTGAAACTGTGGTATGCTGATGGGCTGGCTGGTGTATCTGCTGGTTAACCAGCACAGAGTGGCCAGGGGCTCAGCTGCCCCTGCTTGTCCCTTCATGGAAACCCTCATCTGGACCTGCCCCTCTGTGCAGCCATTCTTTTTTATGATGCTCTTAGGAATTTAATTATCTTTGAGGGCCTCTTTCTCAAGGGAATTTGAAATTGGCCAAAAGGTTGAGTTTTTAGGAGACAGATGAAGAGTTGAACACGTGGTGTGGTTTAATAAATCTTATTTCCTGTGAAAATGTCTTGCAGGGATGGGGAACAGCAAAAAAGTCTCTTAAAATAGTAAGTTATTATCAGATAAGAGGTAACATTCTATTCTCTGGGCTGTATTACACCTGGAGCAACTTTTTTCAAGTTTTCACTATTAAAATATTTACAAAATCAGGCACTGTTAATTTTTGAAATTAACTGTGCAATGATCCTTTTTGATTCTGGTCAACTTCATTAACATAATGCAGTATTTGGAAGGAAATTGAAATGATTAATTTATATGAGTCTTCTGCTGTGTAATATGAGAATTAAACGTCAAGGCAATGTAACATGTGAAAAACATTATAAACCATTTATTTGGATGTATTTTACGAGTTTCTAATAGGGATGTTGGCTTGTTCATGATAGGGAAGAATGGACAGAAGCAATCCAGGCTGTAGCAGACAGACTTCAGAGGCAAGAAGAGGAGAGGATGAACTGTAGTCCAACTTCACAGATAGACAATATAGGAGAAGAAGAGATGGATGCTTCAACAACCCATCATAAAAGAAAGGTAATGACACTGAAAAATAACAGACAATACTAATATGTAAGTATCTTTTATAGAATAGTTTAATTGGGTAAAACAATACACAGGGAATGGTATTTCTACATAAATTTCAGTGTATTACAAGCATAAAAGTATATATTTTTTGTTTTAGTAAAGCTGAACTGCTCTAGTTTTATTTATTTCTTGTGCTATCTGATAACATTTGTGAAAAACAATGTTCAACTGTTCAGGCACATGTTAGCATTCTGCTTATTGTTTGAATATTATTTTATTCTTTTACTTTTTGTTTGTTTACTCTTTTAGAAAAGTATGGTAATAAAATATTTTCTTTAGATGAGTAGATTTGCCCCCTTTCTCATGCAAATTATGCCCAGTACAAATTAGATAATTTGCATGAGAAAGGCTGGCAGGATTTGGCTTTTAATGACCTTGGGTTTTGCTATCTGGGAAAATAACTCTGCTTTAGTTTTCAGTGAAGTGAGAGAGAACAGTGTGGTTTTATTTTGCAGTCCTTCAGAGCTTTTGCTGTAAGTTGGAATATGTATATTACTGGCTATAACATTCTTGTAGCTGTATCTCTAGAGTCAACAGGATGAACACACAACTAAGAACAAGTTTTAAAGATTCAATGCCACACAAAAATTTGCTTATTGTTTTGTGTTTCCATTTTGTCTTATGTTTCTGTAACTGCAGACTACTCTTGAAAAATGGATCATTCAAATAGATGTCTCCTTTACTATACAGGATTGGCATGACTCAAGAAATGCTTTGAAATTGCGTGAGAAATAATAACCAGTTTCTATAGGAGTGGCTTTATTCTTTCTAGCTAGAAGTGGAAAGCTGTCGAAAACTGAGTGGAAGTCTGCTGACAGAGCAAAATAGTCTTATAGCTAATGTAACTGAATGCCTTTGAATGATGAACAATAAAAAGAAATAGTGAACGTGTGCCTTTACTTATAGAGCATGCTTTGTTCATTGCACTATACTAAGTAAGAATCATAGAAAAATCAGTGGCTGAAAACTATACCCCTATGTATATAACAAAGGTTTCATAGCAAATCTTAGTTCTGTCACATCTTAACTTTTGAGAACTTGAGCTTGCAGTGCAAACGTTCTATGTCGTTTCATTGTATGCAACCTTCTTACCTTTTCCCACTGTAGAAAAAGGTAAAAATTAATTATATACAGCTGTAACAATACTCTCATCGTACATTGTCAGGTTGACATTGAACTTTTAGCCTTGCGGAGTAGATGTTTAATGATTGTGCTCCAGGGTAAAATATGATAAGTGACATCAAGACAGAGGCAGCGTTCAAGATGTGTCAGCCTTTCTGAGAGGCAGTGTGATTATGTGGAACGGATTTGGGTTTGCTCTGTTAAAGATCTGAGCGCTATTCCAAGCCCCGTGTATCCTCTTAGCGGAGTACAAAACTGCCGCATAACAACAAGCATTTTCAAGGTGTCAAAATTACTGCTATCTAATATAAGTCGTTTATCTGTAATGTATGCTTTCCTTGTTCACAGTGCAGTACATTTTCCCATACAGCAAAAGGGGTTGTGGGAGCAGGAGGAGGAGGATGTTTTGTTCCTGTTTTGCTGCTTGCACTTTAGGAAATGCTGAAATAAGATGCTGGAAAAGTGCATGTGCAGTGCTGCACAATATTTAGCGGCTCTGGCAACAAGCCGAAAGCAAACTCTACAAAACAAAGGTGAAATGAAAAAATGGTGATATTCGACATCTAATAATAGAGCAGAATGGAGGTTTTGTAGCCAGTGAAGAACGTACTGATGACAGCAAGGAGATCTTTTCTTGCCTAAACTCAAAACCCCGCTACAGATTTCTGACTGTTGCAAGACCTTAGCAAAAGATTCTGGGAAGTTTTTTGAATCAAAAATATTAAGTGACTATATTGATGGGGAGTTGTCATTCCCATAGTGTTAACTGAAGTTGGGGAAAAAAAAAAGGTTTTTTTTAAGAGTGGTTTTGATTTTGTGGAAATTTTTCTGAGAAGCTTCTGTTTAAGTGTTTGTAGTTGTTAATATAATCATAACCATTTCAGTTATAACAACTTAATGCATTTTTATTGCTTTTTTTTGGTATTGGATTTCTTTTCATTTCAGGTTTTTTTTGCACAATGTGTCCCACAAGCTTATTTTGTCACCTGATTTTACATCTAAGCTTAGCAAATTTTGCTTGTGTATGCACCAGATGGTATACATATGAGTAGAAGAGCATAATCAGATTAAGAAACAAGACAGAGAGGAGTGGGTCTGTTCTAAAAAGGTAGTAAAAGGTTTGTGAAGAAAACAGTCTTTAGGATGTAGGACTTGATTTGAACAGGCCTGACAGCAGTGTTCCTGGCCAGATTAGCTAGAGGAACCAAAAGCATTTATTTATTTATGTATTTATTTAGTGAGTTAGTTAGTTTTAAATGGTGTCAATGTGCTACCTAAATTTTACACTAGTAGCATCCATGAGTTTCAGAGCACTAGGAATTCTTAAAAAACTGCTTTTGCTTCTTGCTGTACTGTTACTTGTGAATAGAGTTTCTCCCTGATGAAGTCCAAGTGGTATAATCTTTGTGCAAATCAGGAATTTTAAAAAATTAGTACCTTGGCAGGAATTTTCAACACCTGTAGTATGGTGTAGCCTCTTAAACAGATCATCCATAGGGTAGTAAACAGGCTTTATAGAAGGCTATATGGTTCTTTGGTTAGTGCAGTTTTCTATAGCTTCACTGCTTTTACTTTCTTTACAAATTTGTTCAGCAGGGTGCAGAATGAGTAAAGAAAAAAGTTCTCAGAGAAAACCAAAAAGTAATGTAATGAAGAAGAAGAAGATGCAGTCCTCACAGTTTGGTAGGAATGAAAAAAAAAGGGGAAATTATCAAGGAGAAAGAATCTTACAAGACCCTCCAAAGTTGCTTATCAAAATCTCTCAGGTTTAGGAAGTATTTCCTTTTTTCCAGCAGTTTTCAGTACATCCTTAGCTATGGCATCTGTATTTTTATCTCCCAAGGTCTTGTGTCCTTTGACAGACTTTTTGAGTTACCCTGCACTGCACATCATCTCTAAGCCTTCTGCTGAGCTTCTGAATATTGAGAGCATCAGGAAACTTTATTCTTAGAATTAGCACTACCACTATAACCTGCTGTTAAGCCACGGCTCAAAATCTTGCAAAGCTATCACCTTTCTCCTATAAATATACATATATTTAACTTTTTTTTTTCACTGAGCTTGCAGCTATATTCACGACTGCTTTGACGAATATTATGTAAGCAAATTTTGAGCAAATGAGTCTCTTGATTTGACTGGCTTGCTGCCCTTAGCATCAAACCCATGTCTATGCTCAGGTGAGCCAAGATCCTCCTTCTGTGTGTAGGCAAAGAGCTGATTTTATTCAGACTCTTGTGGTCCTGTCAAAATCCAGCTCTTTAAAGAAGATTGGAATTACGGGAAAAAGTTACCCCTTTAAGGCTGCTTATGATCCCATAAATTTTTGACTGTTAAAAGTGTATTTGTTATGGTCCCCTGGTGCAACTTGAGGCCATTTCCTCTTGTCCTATTGCCTGCCACTTGGGAGAAGAGACCAACCCCCACCTCTCTACAACTTCCTTTCAGGTAGTTGTAGAGAGTGATAAGCCTCCCCTCAGCCTCTTTTTCTCCAGGTTAAACAACCCCAGCTTCTTCACCTTCTCCTCATAAAACTTGTGTTCTAGATCTCTCACCAGTTTCATTGCCCTTTGGGTATGCTCCAACACCTCAATGTGTTTTGTGTAGCGAGGGGACCAAAACTGGACACAGTACTAAAGGTAGGGACTCAGCGGTGCTGAGTACAGGGGAGTGATCACTTCCCTTGTCGTACTTACCACATTATTCCTGATATCCTGATAGGGTGCTGCTGGCCTTCTTGGCCACCTGGGCACACTGCTCTTGACCAACATCCCCAGGTCCTTTTCTGCCAGGCAGCTGTCCAGCTACTCTTCCCCACACCTGTAGTGCTCCATGGGGTTGTTGTGACCCAAATGCAGGACCTGGCACTTGGCCTTGTTAAACCTCAGCCCATTGGCCTTGGCCAATCTAACCAGCCTGTCCAGATCCCTCTGCACAGCCTTTCTACCGTCAAGCAGGTTGACATTCCCACCTACCTTGATGTTATCTGCAGACTTACTGAGGGTGCACTCAATCTCCTTATTCAGATCATTGATAAAGGTATTAAAGAGAACTTGCCCCAATACTGAGTGCTGCGGGATACCACTTATGACTGGCCGCCAACTGGATTTAACTCCATTTACCACCACTCTCTGGGCCCAGCCCTCCAGCCAGTTTTTTGCCCAGCAAAAAGTATTCCCATCTATGCCATAAGCAGCCAGTTTCTTCAGGAGAATGCTGTGGGAAACCGTGTCAAAGGCCTTATTAAAATCCAAGTAAACAACATCCAGAGCAGTTCTCTCATCCACCGAGCAGGTCACTTTGTTATAGAAGGAAGTCAGATTTGTCAAGCAGAACTTGCCTTTCATGAAGCCGTGTTGGCTGGGCCTGACTGCCTGGGTGTCCTTCATGTGCCGCATAATGGCACTTGGCATGATCTGTTCCATGACTTTTCCAGGCACTGAAGTCAGACTGACAGGTCTGTCATTCACCTGGATCATCCCCCTGTGGATGTTGCATCACATTTGCTAGGTGCCAGTTGACTAAGATCTCCCCAGTTTGCCAGGACTGCTGATAAATGATGGAAAGCAGTTCAGTGAGCACTTCCACCATCTCTCTCAGTACCCCTGGGGGCATCCTGTCCAACCTCATAGACTTTTGTGTGTCCAGGTGTTGGAGCAAGTTCCTCATCATCTTCCTTTGGATTATGGGGGCTTCATTCTGCTACCCATCCCTATTTACTAGCTCAGGGGTCTGGGTGCTAGGGGAACAATCGACTTTACTACTAAAAACTGAGGCAAAGAAGGCATTAAGTACCTCAGTTTTCTCCTCCTCCTTTGTCACTATGTTAACATCTTCATCTGATAAAGGATGGAGATTCTCCTTAGTCCTCCTTGTGTTACTAATATATTTATAGAAACTCCTTTTATTGTTCTTAACATCCAAAGCCAGGTTAAGTTCTAGTTGGGCTTTGGCTCTTCTAATTTTCTCCCTACATAGCCTTACAACATCTTTGTAGCATTCCTGAGTAGCCTGCCCCTTTCTTCTTCCAAAAACTATAAACTCTCCTTCCCCCCCCAAGTTATAACCATATCTCTCTGTTCAGCCAGGCTGGTCTTTTCCCCTGACAACCTGTTTTTTGGCATGTGGGGACAGCCTGCTCCTGTGCCTTTAAGGCTTCCTTCTTGGAAAACATCCTTCAGCCTTCCTTGACACCTTTGCCCTTCAGGATTGCCTCCCAAGGGACTCTGTTAAGCAGGCTCCTGAAAAGATCAAAGTCTGCACTCCAGATGTCCATAGTGGCAGTTTTGCTGAACCCCCTCTTTGCTTCTCTGAAAATCAAAGACTCTTACCGTTTCATGATCACCATGCCCAAGATAGCCTCCTACTGTAACATCCCCACAACTCCTTCTCTATTTACAAGCAGCAGATCCAGCAGGGCTCCTTCCCTAGCTGGCTCCCTCACCAGCTGCATCAGGAAGTTATCCTCAACACACTCCAGGAACCTCCGAGACTGTTCCTGCTCAGCTGTATTATGTTCCCAGCTGACATCTGGTAGGTTGAAGTTGAAAGATAAGCCACAATCTTTTATTTTCCTTACATATAGCAGGATTAAATATATTTAACTTAAATATATTAGTGACTTGGAGTCTACTTACTCTTTATAAATGTTTTGAGGTGTATTATTCACTTAGAAAGGAAGTTACTGGTACTGCAGAACAGTACTATAGCAACAGTAGGTAAGTGTGTTGTCTTTCAGAGCTTTTAACTGCTTTCCTCAAGGTTCCTGGATCCAGTCTGTGTGTAGTTATGTAGTGCTGCACCTAAGCCAGTAACACAGCATGCTGAAAGATGTGCTATGGAAAGAGTGAAAGCTGGTGATTGGCCCTGAGTTGGTCAAAGGAACCCTTCTGTCAATCCAAGGTGACCCTGTGCAGTTGCTGTGTTCTCAGTATTGTGTTGCTTTTCCTACATCCTGATTTTGCATCTAATACATAAACCATACGGTTGATGCTTCTGAACTGGCTGTGAAATGAAGTTGCAGAACTAAGATGGTTATTTAAAAGTCCACCTCCAATGCAAAGACAACTGTAGAGGCTTACTGGTATAATGTTACAGTGAGGATCATGCGTGTTTCAAAAGAGCCCTCACTGCAGTGGTTGGTGCTATACTAAACATGCTGATGAGCCATGGTTTTGTGTCCCTGGTAGTACATGAGTTGATAGCTTTCTTAGATGTGGAGCATTCATGAAATGCTAGTATAGGCTGACTTCATTCTGTGTGTGCTTTGTAAATGTGTGTGTGTGATATACTGTGCAGTACTTGACTTCAGAGAACTATAATAATAGTATTGAACAATGTTATCATAGTGGTTTAAGGATAAACTTAAGTACTGTGAACTTAATCGTAGAAGTGCCCGTATTTTTGTAAACTGTTCTTACTATACTGGTAACAGCTTTTGGTTATTTGCGGGGACACTTGTGTGCATAGTGTTAAACTATCCAGGAACTGGATAGTTTAAGTCTTGCTAATCCTTGTTTTTTGCTCCTTATAGACAATGAATGATTTTGACTATTTAAAACTACTGGGCAAAGGCACGTTTGGCAAAGTTATCCTGGTCCGAGAAAAGGCTAGTGGGAAATACTATGCTATGAAGATTTTGAAAAAAGAAGTCATTATTGCAAAGGTAAGGAAGGTTATAGTTTTAATATTCGAAATTTTTTTTTTCATGGAGTAGCCAATATCTAATACATAAGGTGTATTTGATTTTTAATGGTAACTGAGTTTGATAGAAATATGTGTATATCTTTAGAAAACAAGTACAAAAAAAGTGCGCGTACCCATTTTGCATGCCTTTCTTCAGTGTCTTGTAGAGTGTGCTAAAGCATTGGGAGAATTCACTGGGAAGATAATGAAATCCAAGTTTAAAACAAGAAAAAATGCATTGTAGGGTATATTACATACTTCAAGAATTTTTCTAAGTCCACTGCAGGTTTATTCAGTTAAATGCAATTAATTTAATGGATCTGTGCTCTGTTCCTGATATGTTAAATAAGATGGCTGTGCATGGGACTAACAATTTCATTTTTTCAGTTTTTGAGGAACAAGAAAATTCTGAAGCTGATGTCTGAAGAAGTGATTTAAACTGGCATTGTCCATTCACTTAAACTTGGTTAGTTTAGTGTTACTAGCTCTTGTGCTTGGTCATAATTTTACTAAGTTTAAACTCAAAGATCATCTACTCTGAGCTTTGTTTCTAGTAATTCTAAAGTTTGGGATCCCACTTGCACAGAACAAGTTGAGAGCAAGAAACGTACATGCTCTTATCACCATGAGACACAATGGTGATGTGGATGGGAACTACTGTGATTTACATATATTTTCTTTTAAAATGTCCTTCAGATTTTTCCAATTTTCCTATTAGTCTATGAAAACAGGGCTTACAGAGTTTTGCAGTCTGTCTCTTATGTTCATTTGTCTATCTGTCACTCACTTTCTAATAACTTTTGAATGTGTTGAACAGTTTTGATTAAATTTGAAAGAGGAGTAGAAACCTCAAAACCAATTATATTTCCTTGAGTTTTATTAAAATTAGCCCTGGTGCAGATGGAGAGCCTTAAATTTATGTCTTCAGCAGAGAAGAGACTGACCTGTGAGTTCTGTGTGCCCTTAGCAGCTGTCTCATGTGCGCTGACAGGCTGGTTGGCATATATACGATTTGGACTAACAGCAACAGAGAGTGCCCTTTTCTTCTTCATAATCAGGAGATACAGAAAGAAAAGAGGGTATCGCTGCTGCGTTCTCCTGATGCTGCATGGGAAGGAGCATCTCAGTGGCCCTCCTTGTAAGGCTTTATAAATGGCAGCAATCTCTGTGGGTTGCCCTGTGGGTCTCAGAGTGTATCTGGTTGCTGCATGCAGTGGCCCAGTCTGCAGCCTGGCATCCTTCCCTAGTTCTCTGCTCACCCATGGCACCCAGGGGGTCCTCAGGGAAGTCTTATGTCTGACTGCTGTGAGCTCCTGTTCTGCTGCTGCTTGTTCATACCCTTTCAGCCTTGAGAGCATTTCAGCTTGTTTCTTTGTATCAATAAAATAAACCCCACTTTTTTGAGTTTTAGGGTTTTACCTTTTATTTTGGTGGCTGCTACATCATCATTCAGTTTTTAGAAGGGTTAAAACTGACTCTCAGATAACTTTGTCTCTCTCCATTGAACAAAAATTCTTGTTCATAGAAGCATGTGTGATCATAGTGGTTTTTTTTCCCCTGTAGTCATGACATTTTTTCCACTACTTCCCAAACTAAAAACAAAACCAGACTTGAGCCTGAACATAGCTGTCTAGCCTGGTCAGTGTGCAAGTATGTTATGGGAATTCAGCAATAATATTTAACTCTGAAGATCAGTACTAAGGATACAGTCACTAAGTAGAATAGGCTGTTAAACATTTACCTAGTTCAGACTAAATCTGTTGATCCTAAATTTTTATGACAAATTCATATTATACTTACCAGGAAATTCTATCAGTATGACAAGACTTCTGAGGCAATGCCAGAAAAACTGGCAACTTTTCATGCCCCATACCTGATGAACCAATGAGGTTTAAAAATAAATAAGTAATTAAAACTTTAGGCTTGCTTCTTCTTTAAGTATTTTTTGTTCCGGCCCCCCCCCCCGCAGTATGTGGTTGTAGTGTATACACTCAGTGTTACACTGCTATTCAGCTAAATGGCATCGTAATTGATTACCACTAACTCTGTTGTTGTTGTTGTTGTTTAACTGCCTATTTTGACAATTTTAAAAGTCTAATTTAAAACTCCTGACATCTGTGTTTACTTTCTAGCTTAATATCTTCAGAGCATAGTCTGATAAGCATGTGCAGCACAATAATGTTATAGTGCTATTATTTGTGGTATTATTATAGTGATAATAAAGTATAGTCCGACTAAATATATTTACTTCTGCAGGATTATAGTTGGAGTCGCACTAAGTTAGTCTTCGATTCTGTATAATATAATTTTCAGCGGTAGCTTAGTGCTACTGAAAACAGCTAAACCATCCCAGTGGCCCTCAAGCTTCTTAGGTCTAGACCCTGGCAGCCTGGGGAGGGAGCATTCACAGCATGTATTACATGCAGAATTACATAAAATGGTTGTGTATTCATAATATGAACCTCCTAAATGCCCTGCTTTTCTCGCTAGTCCTTAGGAGCTGCTCAACATTGTAGCACAGGGCAAGCCCTCTTCTGCCTTCATCTCCCCTTACTCTCTCCCTGTCAGTTGCTGTCTGTGTATGTTTCTTGCAAATTGATTCAATCTCTATAGATATGTTGTTCAGATGATTTGTACCACAACTGCAAAGTTGTGATGGTTATATTTTTAAACTATCAAATCCAGTATTATAATTTGTTCCTTCCCTACATTGGATATAAAGTTAAAGTCTTCCTTTTAAAGCAAGAAAATAAGAAAAATAAAATACATTAAATTGTATTTTGCCAATCTTAAATTTACTTTAAGATCTTTTCTCAGAAAACTTGAATTATTTTTCATGTTTTTTTCAGGTTGTTACATTTTTCAAAACTGTACTGTAACTTTCTCTTTTTGGAAGTGTTGACCTTTTCCTTGTAATTAATTAAATAGCAAATCTATATCTTAATTCAAACGTACTTCTATTCTTTATTTCTCAGGATGAAGTGGCTCACACACTTACAGAGAGCAGAGTATTGAAAAACACCAGACACCCTTTTTTAACAGTAAGTATTAGGAATTAAAGTACATTAGCATGCAATTTTCGCCACGATGAGTATTTCATTATGAACATAAATTTTGTACACATTTTGAAGTCTTTCTCGTAATGAATTGTAAACAAGCAATTACTACCTGGTAGCTATGATATCCTTTGTCAGAATATGTATTTAAGAGTTTAGAAATAAAAGTTTCTAATAACTTTGTAAAGTTGAACTGCACTGAAAACAAATTTAATTGCAGAATGTAACTGTTGTGCAATTTTTGTATATGAACACTTTAAAAATAAAAGTTATTGATTTTGTAGTGTCAAGTAAGTAATTTTTACCAAGAAAACTTAATTAAGAATTTAATAAAATGATAAAAATAACTTGTTGCTCAGTGTAAGTAGCCCAAGGAGTAACAAAACTCAAACCCCACTGCTTCAATATCTTTGTCTTCATATGGTTAATATTTAATAGAAGGAAAATATTGGAAAGCAGATGAGAACTTTGAAATGTATGACTAATTATGATTCATAGTTTTAATTTGACAGCTGACTGTGTTGCGTAGAAGTAATTCTTTGAGAATTTATTAGAAAATATTTTCATTGATTTCAAAAGATAATTAATATGTATTTTAACATACAGAAAATGTTGCTTTTTTTTTGCATTAAACTATCAAATTAAAACACGGAAGCTTTCCTATTTAGAACATCATAAGCAAACCCTTTAGAAAGCAGACGGTTGCATTTATGTTGCTTGGCCGTAGTCTAGGAAGTTCAATCAAGAAAATTAGATCACCCAAAGTTTCTTAAATTAGAGTGTAAAGGTAAGCAGGAGAAGGCATAATACCAATCAAATCATGAAACAATATTACTGCAGTTGTGTCTTTATATCTTTTTTATATCATTAACAATTATTTTTAGAGATGCATGCAGTGTTTAAGCCACATGAGACTCCTTATGATTTTGTTACGTGTGGTTCCACTGCATTTAATTTCTTTTAGGCCAAGCCTTCTTCTTTAGATTTTCTTTGGTATCATTTTTCCAAGCAAAATCGATTCAACATTGATTAGTCAAAAATTTTAATTCAGATAATAAGTTTTGTTACAATTTAAAAATTATATGTAAAGAAATTATTCATTTGGTAATCAGTGTTTTTAACATTGCATAGCATGCAAAATGAGAGTCTTTGCTTTGGAAATGAAAGCAGGATGGGGGTTAAGATCACTTTTAAGATTTTATTTAGGAGAAATTAAAAAGAATATGGTAACCTCTCTCTTAATGGGCATTGTGGAAGCAGGCATCTTTATGTCATGCAGATCTGTCAATAACATTTAACTATGTCAATTAGTAAGAATGCAGTAGGAAATTGTGTGGTTTAGTAACTATTTAGTATTTTACTACAATAAACATAGTGTTTTCCTATCAATTGCCACATGGCAGAGATGAGGGAAGTCATGAAGGTTTTTGTGGTAATTCATTGCAACCTCTAGATAGAAAGTTACACTTTTAATTACTCTGAAAGTTCTTTGCAAATCAGAATTGTCAGTTTAAGAGGATAAAGTAAATTTTGTTGCAGTTTAAGTGCAAAAAATTGGGTCAAGACAAGATGATAATTGGTTTGTTTTTGCTGTTTTCTTTGCAAGTCCTTGAAATATTCCTTCCAGACAAAGGATCGTTTGTGTTTTGTGATGGAGTATGTTAATGGAGGAGAGGTAAGTTTCAAAAAGATCTTCTGCACTTGTAATGGTAATGGTGTTACTAGGTTACACTTTTTAAAGGATGTTTATTTTCTTGCCTTTTTGATTTCTAGTATTTTTGAAGGTTTTGGGGCTTTTTAATTTTAAAATTGTTTTATTTTAAAAAAACCTAGACATGTCTTATAACTATGTTGTCAGAAGTAGTTCCTATTCTTGAAAAACGAAACTGTTGTATTTTTAAAGATAATTTCATGGTAGAGAAATAATTACAAATAACTTGCTTTTTGTGTTTGTGTTGTTTTTCTTTTCCTTCAAGCATATTGTGGCATGTTGTGGCATGAAATGGTCAAAATCTAGTGCAAACAAGCAAAAATAATGTTGACTAGTCTTCCTTTTGTCCTTATGTGAAATATGTGCTCTCTTCTTTGCTATTGCTGTTGCAAATACCTATAAGAAAAGTGTGTTCTTATTTTTCATTATTCTTTGTCCCTTCCACTTGCTGCGTACTCTGGAGATTTCAACTTAAGTGTTAAACTTCTTACAGTGTCATTAGCCTTTACGCTGTTACTGTCCTTCAGCTCTTTACTGAGGAATGGAACATCAAAAACTGTATCCGTCAAATGGAATTAAAGAGAATTGCAATCTAAGAAGAGGGCTTGTAGCTACCTTTCAGGTGCTGTTTGTTATTCTGGCTGTATCTTATTGCACCATGATCTCAGAGATTTTCCTTATTTTGTCTACCACATGCTGCATAATACCATTAAAGGACTAAGTGTTTCCACTAGGTAGCTTTTTATCACAAAAGTGTTTATTCATTCAGAAACTGTTGCAGTGTGATACCACATTTTGCATTATCCTTTTGGTGTGTTCTCCTACAATAAAACTGTCTACAACTACACTCCTAATGCCTGAGCACCCACAGAGGGCCTGTCCTGCAGTCATTTCTTTGCTGTTTCTGGAACCAGTCTGAGGCCCATTTGCATCCGAACTTGTCTATGGCCATCCTCTACCAGCCATGGCTAAACATGGTGCTAGAGGGCTCTCACATGGCAGGATGGCTTATTTAACTCGGTATGTATAAGCCCAGTTGTACAAATCACAGTTGTTGAACCGTTTTGTGTAGTTGAACTAGACACAAAAATCTCCCTTGGCAGTATTGGGATAACAGTCTTTCCTTCATATAATAAGTCAGCTGACTTATTTGACATAGAAGTTATGTCACCAATTTTAAGTCAGTGCTATCTACAATGAGTTTTAAAAGTTATGCCTTATAAACTAGCTCAGTCTTCCTAGTTTCCTCTGTGTAAGACCTTATTGAATTTCTGAAATTGCAGGGGATGTATTTGGAAAGTATTTTTTAATGTCAGCCTATCATTTAGATACTTGTCTTTTTTGAAAGACACTTTTCTGTCCTATTTGAAGGCAGAACAGAGGCCACAAAGAATATTTTTGACTCCTTTCTTAAGACTGAGGATACTCTGACACTGTATTTTGATCAGGCTCACATCTTAAATTCCTCTGCATTGGGTGGTGCACCTTTGTGGCAACTGCTGCAAATACCTCATGTCATGGTGTTCTTGCTATCAGCCTCCTTTTGCTTACTGGGATTTGAGCGATTGTCTTGTGCTTTGCCAAGAGTGGGTCACTTTTCTCCAGGTATCATGCTCTTGTTTGTCAACATTGCTCAGGTTCTTTGCTGATGGTTCCCTAATTCCGTGGTGCTAACTGTAAATCTTTGCCACAGTGGGAAATAACAGCCTTTCAGACTACAGTTCTCTTTGCAGATTTGCTTATGTGCTTCTCTTTGACAAGAGATCTAGAATAGTAAGTTGGACAGACTGTCCTTTTAATAGGAGAATCATGAGTCTTACCAAATTTTCCTGTGAAATTAAAACTTTAGTCACTGTCTGCAATGAAATATTAGAAAAAATAGCCTTGATATTAACTCAGAATTGCTGAGAGTAAGTTGCACAAAGTTTAGCAGGCGCGTTAGCCATTTCTAAGCATGTCTCCTGTTTGGTACACAGACTTTTTTCTTTTGCTGCTTCCCTCTACTGTTCTGTCTGTGTTCCGAGGATGTTTCGTTTCCTTACAATGGTTTCTCACTGATGAAGGTGTTGAAAACTCATCTTTTAATTATATCCTTCCAGTGCGAATTTGACTGTAGCAATACCATGTTGCTTTTGATTCTCTTCAGAGCTGTACTACCTTCAGTGTGTTTCTGTTTAAAATTCCTTTAGATTAAAGCTTTCCTTATAGTTAAACAGTTGTGCCTGGGTCAGTTACTTGGGAATTTTCATGGACTATGTCTTTCAGGAGCACAGTACCCAAACAGGGCTCCAAATGAAGGAGTTCTTAAAATCTACTTCCATATTCTTGACTCTGACCCAGGTGAAAGCAATTGAGGCTTCTGCCCTCCTGCAGTAATAAAAGGTATAGTCAGTGTTAGGAGTCTTCAGTTTTTCTTCTATGGTTAGGAAGGAAAACAGTCATATAAGAGGTCACTGAATTTCATTCTAGAGAAGAAGAAATTGTGTTAAAATTATGAATCTTATATACCTGTTAAAAATCTAGATTTAACATCGCACCAGAATAGTAGCAATTTATCTTTGACTTACCTTGCCTGTGTAACTTAAATTAGTTAGGCTCTGTTAGTAAGGGAACTCATAGTGAAAATGTAACTGCATCAATTTTGCTGGCTCATGTGTGCGCTTTTTTTACAATGTACAAAGTATTACTCTATTGAATTATTTTAAATTTAAAAAAAAGAGCATATTCTGTAGCTAAATAAATTTAAGCAAAACATTAGACGATTTTTGTGAGCAAATTATTCAGATGGAATATATTTTTCTTATACTGACAACTTTTACAGTTAATTTTCTTCTGCTTAAGGGCCCAATCTTGAAGTCTTTCTTGTGGGCTGAAAGCTTAACTTTTCTTTTTTAGTGTTTCTATTGGACTCTGTGGATGAATCACTTAGCCATATTGGCCAATATGGTCTATTGGCCATACACTGTTGCTCTATAAATCTAGAAGGGCACTTCTAGCATTATGATTACTTCTCAGTTCCTTTGTTATACTGAAGGGATTACATTAAAGTAGCGTTAAGACATTGACATTTGATTTTAGAAAAAACTATTCATCTGGCTTAGTTGAGATGACCAAACTCTTTTTTCAAGACTTTGAAATGGCATATTTCATGATTGTGTGGTAGAAAAGTACATGCAGTATTGCATTATAAACTGTTCTTTACTTTGGTTTAAAATATAGAAAATTCATATACATATTTTTAAATAAGTAAAATTATCAGTACTTATAGACAAAATCATGCCTACTTTAAAGAAAACTTTTAAATTTTGTACTGTTTTTGCTGTCCTTGTCATATCAACGTTTTGACAAAAAATGGCTGATGCTGTATTGATGACTTTCCAGGTAGTATTGATTTGCCTACTCTTCCTTTTGTAACTCATATAATTTTTGAGTACTGTGTAATTGCAATACATTAGTAAAATGTTCCAGTGTTCCCCTGATGTCCAGGCCATACAGAATGCTACAAGCTGTGGTACAAAAATTACATTCTAAGAATGACACTTTATTGTTGGGGAAAACTTCTGGAGTATATGTTTCCCATTTTTTAATTCCTTCATTTTGCTTTAAAGATTGAAAAGCTTTAGTAATGAAATCAATTACATACATTACTCTACAGAGTACACCGATTCAGCGGACTAATAAGTTGATTAACTTCCTCGCTTTGCACTTTCAAGATAATTCCAAATTCCGTCCTTCATAACAAACTTAATTGGTAATTATCTGCATAATAAAATTAGACTCTAAAATTTGTTCAGACGGTTTCTCTACACCAGAATTCTGAATCTCTGTTCCACTTGGCTTTTTTTTTTTTTCCCACAGCTCTTACTTCAATTCATTAGGCAAGAGAGAATTAAATGGTTTGTTGTAATTGAACAAGTGCTATTACTGTCTAAAAAAAAAAGACAGAGGATTTACAGCCTACCCAATGAAAAATAACTGAATTTTATTGTAAGCTTTGTTGGTTTTGTCTCGGTGGTGTCTGGTTTTGTTTTCCTAAGCTTGTAATAAATGAGAGAATGTTCCTTAGCCTAAAATTGCAGTAGTCCAAGATAAGGGTGCTATATATCTTTGGGTATAGAATGTGCCTTGAAGCAGTATAAAGCCTGAAACAATAAACAAATAATTTAGAATCTCAGAGCTGCTACTGCAAATGCTTTGCAATCAACAGTCAAATATAAAATGTGTTTAATCGCAGAGCTGAGCAAACAGCAAGAGCCAACTTTCAACATGTGAAACAGGTCACTAGCATGTGTGGAATTTTAATATATTGATTGATATAAGATTGTGTCTTTTATATAGTTGGTATGCTTGGGCCTGCAGTTGAATATGCTTTTAGATTTCATCTTTTTTTATTGTTTGCTAAAATTTTTCAATTAATTTTTTTTATTAGGATAAAACCCTATGGCAACATTGTTGTTCAGTTTTAAATAAAGACATACGAAGAAATTTATAGCTCAAATCTTTACTGTAACTATAGCACCCTCATGTACGCCATCAAAAATGTTATGTGCTAAATGGCTTTCTTTGTGCCAAAGCTATTTCTATTGCGATCCCAATGACTTTATAGAACATATTTAATAAGTGTAAGTCAATAAATAGCGCAAATGTTGGAAGCTTTTTGCATAACCCTCTATCAGATTTCTTCTTTTCCTTCTCTTACTTAAGTCTATCTTCATTTTCTGACAATTGTAAATAGAGTCTGGTGGCATAATTATTCCAAAATAGAGAACCTACTAAATAATTAGATTAAAATAATTCTGGAATCTCATTGAATTAGATTTTTCTGTTATAGTTTTGAGGTTTACTTTAGTATCTTTAGTTTATATCTGATTGAGGTTTGTTTTAGTACCTTTAGTGTATATCTGAGTGTATGAATTAACTTTTAACATGTTTTTTTATATCTAACTGTGTATTCTTCATTCAAAACTAGTGTGTTTGGTTTGATGACAACTCTGCTGGGTGCTATAACATTATGAAGAATGCTGGAGTGACTGTACTGTCATACACAATGTTAAAATAAACTGACTTGGAAACCCATAGACTCTTTGGCAAACAGAACTGTTGCTAGTTGTTTCTAGCTGGTCATTTTGCTTTTAAGTTAGTATTTTGAATGAGTATGAAGACATTTTTGTTTGAAATAAAGACTAAAGAAAAAATTTTTTTTAATGTTAATTTGTTAGGTTACCAAATCTCAGATCCACATTGGGAGACTTCTACTTAAACTAATATATCTGTTGCTGACAAATATCCTGAGGTTTTAGAATTTTGTAAGACTCAGCTACTGGATTAGTCTCTTTGATACATAAAATCACAATATTGCATTTGCATAGATATGAATGTGGGGTTAGCTGGAGGATATGTTATAAATTTTTGGAATATGTTTGCTATTTGTACACATTAAAAAGAAAACTTAAACTTGGTCTTTATTTTGAATTACTTTGAGTCCATCAAAAGAAATAAAATTCTTAAAAATTAGTGACATGAGCTCATTATTATATTATTGAGAGAGATCACAAAATTAGTGACATGAGCTCATTATTTATGAGAGAGATCACAAAACAGGCATAAATTCATAAATTAAGCAAATTTTATATTTTGTTTTATTTGGATGAAGATCTACTTAGTGTTTGTTTTCTATTTAGACCTTGCAAAAATGTGTGGAAAAGATCCTACAAATTGTGAAAAATATTTATTCTTTTCCCAGTTTTATAATATGTGAGTCACTTCATGAAGGCAGACCTAGTTGCTTAGTATGTCTGGGTCTTCTGTTTGTGCTGGCAATTAAGCAGTCCTCAGTATAAAATTCAGGTTACTACAGGGAGGGCTGATGTCAGCACCGGGGACTGGTTCTTGAACAGGGAAACAGCAGCAGGAGCAATTGAAATTACCTACAAAATAATTATGCTCCTTGTCATGCAGGTATTCTGCTTTTATATAGGGCATCTTGAGAATTCAAAAAGACATTGCAAGGGGAAGGCAGATACATTTAAATCATACTGTATTTGCCGTTTTCTGTGGAGTCTCTGCCTGTACAAATACAGGCTGCCAAAAGGTTCAGTTTAGTGGGAAGTTTATTTAGGTTTGGAAGAAATAATGAACGTTTTCATTTTTTGAAGTACAACTGTCAGGAAAGTAGTTGACTTTTGGGTCTTTATTGAATTGATTTTTTGATTACATTTTGAAAAGTCCACAGACTGAAAACAGCTGCAGTAATTCTTGCGCTGTTCTGTGCTGTATGAGCAATCTAGATTTCCTACAGGTGTAAAGGAGGATGTGGCAGTGGCAGATACGGCACATTATTATTTCTTTTTGGTGGGTTGGTTTGGGGATTTTTTGTTTTGTACCTACACTGCCATTTCAGAATTCTCACCTACTTGATATTTTTAGCAGTGAAAATAATAAAAAACCCCACATTGATTTATGGTTTTCCTTGTCTATATTTAATTTATAAATGATCACATGTTCTGTATTTCTGCTTGATGATTTTTTCCTCTTGTGATAAAATCAAAAACAATGTAACTTGAAGGAATAAAGCAGGTCGACCCTTTGGCCTAAAGCAGAATATAGGACACGCTCACTAACCTTTGTTTAAGCACTTTCTTAAAGCAGTAAAAAAACCTAGCCATTTTAGAAAGCATCTCAATTACATAGCCAAATACTGACCTTCTAGGTGTTACTCCAGCGTCTGAGTAATTCAGTGAAATGCTGACAACCCTACAGGATGTTATCTTACACTTTTTCATTGCAGCTGAAGTTACTGACAAGATATAATGACTAATCTTTTCACTGAAAGACTTCAGTTGAAAAGGTGTCTGCAAAGTGCTGTTACTTATAAAGTATTAAAGCGACAAACCCTCAAAGAAATGTTTTTGATGTAGCAGAGAGATGCACTAAGTGCATAGTTTCATTTTAATAAGCCCTAAGCAGTTGTTGGTTTGCTTTTTCTAGTAATGTTGCTGGCAGTGTTGAATGTGTTGGTTTTGTAAAATACCAGTTGACCTGTTCAGTCGAAGTCTGCAGAAGAACTAGACTTTTTTCAGTTCAAAGAAAAGTTACTAAGTACTACTGGAAAACTTAAGGCAGATCAGAATCTGTGTATTTTATGGTATTTCTTAGTGGCTTAAAATAAAATTCCGAGGAAGTGGTGGAGGGAGAAGTACAGAATGATGTTGCTGCATACTTCTCCCCCGCTTTCCACCCCACTCTGGTAACTGAAGGTTAAATGAGTAGCAAGCAGAATGCCTTAAACAAGATTGGTATATTGATTAAAACGCTGATTTAACAGCTCGCTTTCTCCCTTTGGAAACCTGGAAAAGATAAGCCAGCTGCTGTCTAAGAGTGCTGAGTGTCCACTGAGAGTACAGTATCTATCATCACAATATGGTGATGAGAGGTGTTTTATGTTTGTGTTAATTTCCCCCACTAAATCAGTAATTATTACAATCCTGTCCCTGCTGTTTACCCTGCAGCTGTTTTTCCATTTGTCGAGAGAGCGGGTGTTCTCAGAGGACCGCACACGCTTCTATGGTGCAGAAATTGTCTCTGCCCTGGACTATCTGCATTCTGGGAAGATTGTGTACCGGGATCTCAAGGTAAAAAAAGAAAAAAAAAAAGTAATCAAATTTTTGTTTTTGCAGAGACTATTGGGACAAACACAAAGTAATTATAAAGTTGCACTATTCTGAGTTAATGGAGAAAAAAAATAGTGTTCAGTTTAAAGTTCTGTAGAGACTGAAGGCAGCTACTTGATACAGTGATCTATAGATTGGGACATTACTTGGCTTTAACTTGAATGAAAACAGAAACAGGATACCTTGGTGATAGCACTTGAAGGAGTGTTAAACTTCTGATCCTTTTTTTTCCCCCCAATGCTTATACCTTAACTTGGATTTCCATACGATTCTCAAATATAATTCTCAATGTCCCCAAACAAGGGAAATGGGGAATTGCAACAATGTGACTGCATTCTGTCTCACCAAAGAATTACGTTCTGGTATGATTTGAAAACATTTAAAGCAATTCAGAATACTTCAACAGGAAAAGAATTTCAGCCTTAATTTTAAAATTATTTTGTCTTTTGTATCTTGTTAAAGATTCATAATACTGGAATGTAGTTTGTCTTAGATTTGCTTGCGTACGCAATTGTGTATCCTCTGTTGTCTGAAGCTCCAGGTACTCTGTGACACAGCATGACTGCGTTCTGTAGAAAATAACCTATGTTTTCAACAGGAACATTTTCTAACTTGTGTGGGAGGAACCTCTAAGTTCTGCGACAAGACTATTTTATTTCTGTCACAAGCCTTTAATTTCTTGAACAGGAAATTGTGCTTTCCCATTATACATGTGCACTAGTGGAGTTCACTGATGGACTGCTTTGTTCCGGAGTGGAGGAGAGGGAGGCAATGGTAGGCACGTTCTGCTCAGGGAGGCAGACAGAAACAAAATACCAGATTACCTGTTTGTAGCAGAATCTGTTGTAATGACATGAAGTGCTGTAACATCTTGGAAAACTATGGAATTGTCTGGTCAAGGAATGATAGGCCATGATTTTTGATTTAAGTTCTAAATAATGAGGGCAGAGAAATTTGACACCATTAATTTTCTATTACTGGTGTCGTCTACATTGTGTCTTCTTTGTATGATACTGTTAGGCTCAAGAAATACATACCTTTGAATTGTATTGCAGGCTTTATGCAGACTTAGAAAGACAGGGCTATGTTTGTACTTTGATGATATTTTCACTACACACCTTATAATTAGGAAAAAAACACCATTTTTCTTTTCAGAAAGTTGTTCAGAAGTATGTTTTGGTTTTAGTTCTATCTGTATTTAAACTATAGCTAATAAAAAGCTTTTGGGAAAGTGATATTAGCCATGATTTTGAGATAGTCCACAATAAATATGACAGTAGCTTTTATTCTTGTTCTTTAAATACTCCATAACAGGCTGCACTCTGTTTTCATATTTCCAAGGAAGAATTTTGTATTTAAAAAGCAATGCAAAGCATGCTTTGGTATGTGGTATATGGTACACATACACAATTCAAGAATAGTGTCCTTTGCAAGTATACAAAGAAGAATTTACCTCAGGGTTTTGTTTTTATCAGTAGCCTCTCTTTTGTATGGAATTGAAAAGGTTGTGGAAGGTGCAGATATTTTAATGATTTACAAATACATACTAACTCTTTAATGACAGTATACTAAGTAAAATGTATCTTGATAACTGAAGGTCATGAAACAGCAAAGGAAACGTATGAAGTCTTACCAAATGGCAGCCATGATTTTAACCTTGAATTACTTGATTAGTTCTTAAGAATGTTTAGAAAATTATTAGCTTGCTTTCTTTCAGTGGCGGATGCACCAAACTTTTAAAACTTCAGAGTGAAAGATCATGCTTTGATTGACTTGGAATTTAGTATTGTAAATGATATTAAAATATTAAATAATTGTTTAAATTATATAACAGTAAACACTGTTAAATTCTGTAATATAATACATGCTGCAATTTATTTATTTATTTTGCAAACAAATTACATTGTATTGCAAGGAATAACTGTGTTTTTCACAAAATTGCTATAATGCCATCAGCCTGTCCTGTTAAGAAATACTAAGGGAACCTATTTTTTCCCCAACACACAGTTGGAAAATCTAATGTTGGATAAAGATGGACACATAAAAATTACAGATTTTGGACTTTGCAAAGAAGGAATCACAGACGCAGCAACTATGAAAACATTCTGTGGTACTCCAGAATACCTGGCACCCGAGGTATGATTTAGAATATATTCTTGTAATACAGTATAAAGTGGCTGTTTTTAATTTAATTTTAGACTGTGATGTTTGCATGCTGAAAACTTCATTGTAGTAAAGAAGTGACAGTCTGCCCGATTAATACTAAATAGTTGATATTCAGAGTTGTATGCTACTATTCTTTATGATGATTATATATTGATGCTGTGCTTCTTAGTATCTAAAAAGGCCTCTAACACGCCTTTTCCTTCCCATGTTTGCCTTCCTCTGTTAAAGTTTTTATCTTGCGACGATTTCTTCAAAAATAAATCTTCCATCTGTCTGTCACTTGGAACATATGATCCTGCTTAACTGAGCTGTATAGCCTCAGTGGAGGCGAGGGGGGATGAGGAAGGTACTGAGTTTGCTGGGTTTTATCTGAACTCCCCAGGTTGCAGGGAGAGGTAGTTGAAATTTTAGATATTTTTGCTAAACACAGTGAGTGTATCAACCTCAGAACTGGTTCCGGTGGGCACCAAAACTGCAAAACTGAGCTGTTTTCTAGTATGTACGCAGAAGTGGCATCCCAGAGTGTGCCACCCGACAAGGACAATGTTTTGGTTCCCTTCAGAGCTCTGGTTTGGCCACTTGAGATTCCACAACAGATTCTGAAGTCACCTAAATAATCTGCTCCAGCATTAGTGCTGACAGGCTCTGGCACTGATGCCTACAGGAGAAAAAGCAAGGGAAGCACTCTCAGAATTGTGGGGTTTGTCCTGTCTGGCTTCAGTCAACAGTGATTTTGGTACCTGAAAATGTCATTCTGCCTTTCCCCTGAGATTGCCAAATGCAACTATGATACTGACATGAAAGACAGCATTATTGGCTAATTAATGCCAAGGATTCTGTGGATGCTGAATTAGCCCTTATTTCTATTCTTGTCAGCATTCAAGATTGCTAATTATCCTATTACACACTTGATACTGAGTCAAGTTTCTAGTCAACCTAAAGAGCTTTACAAGGCCCTTCAGTTCTGCCATTTGTTTTAAGAAGTGTTCTTTAAGGGATTCCCCACCTCTTGCAGCAGCTCAGCAACACTGGAAAGTCTTGATTACATATCGTCTTTGAAGAAGAGTGTGCCTTAGTTTAAAGGGAGGAGGAGTATTGAATCCTGAGTAGCAGCAACAAGCCCTGGAGTCTATTTCAACAAGCAAGTTTAGATCGATTTTCATATTTTATTCTGAACCTTACAATTAAGGGGTGTCAAGGAAACCTGTACACATTGCAAGTTTGGGAGTCTTTGTAAATCTCTTAAAACAGATTTGAAGTCTCCTCCAATTTGCTCTCAGGGAGGATATTGAAACTGCTACTAGTTGGTTATAAGTTAATATGGTATGTAGAGTTGATGAAATTATTTTGGATCATAGCAAGATCTTTTGAGCATAGCAAGCATAGCAAGATCTTCTCCAATGAGAAAGGACACATCAGTATTCTTAGGAGTCACTAACTTTCTCTTCATCCAATTCCTTTATACTTTCAGCAGTGAAAGAATGGGGTTGGTTGAGTGTATTAATTTCAAGAGTTTGGTGAGTTACCAGCTGTTCTAGCTATGAAGACAAGCTGATTGATACCTGGTCTCCTTTACAGAATCCCATCCTGTAGATTCTAAGGAAGACTTGGATGCAGGTTGCTGATATCCTGTTTGGCAACTTCCAATATCTCATTTGTTTTCAGTGCAGGGACACTCAGTAGTTATCTACATTTAAGGATTCAAGAACTATTCTAAGCCTGATTTAAATCTATTATGGCTACTTGGAAGAAGTTGCAAAATTGCCTGTTTGGCTTGGGACAGTGGCCACTTGTGTTCCATACCCAGAATCTCTTCCAGCAACAATAAGAACACAAGGGATGGTCACTTGCAATAGAATACAGGTGTCATTGCCAGCTCTTACCCCCTTTTCTTCTTGTCAGCAGTCTTGAAAACAGTCTCAAACAGGGCAAATAGCTCATTCAGTTGCTTTCATCCACTTCTTCATCTCTCATTTTTGGAAGCATGTTAGCTCTCTTCCATTGAACTTCTCAAGAGATCATTCTGGCTTTTAGAGACTGACCACAAGTTACTTGATCCAGTTTGCCTTTCTGTTCTCTAGCAGTCCCACTACTCTACTCCACCTCCCATTCTGAGCTTTTTTGGAAATGTACCCTGTACAAATCTGTCTTAAAGGAAATTGACTCTTCATTAACCCTGGGAACCACAGAACTCGTTCCTTTTTATCTCAGAGGTAAAGACTTTAGAGCAAGGAGCCTAGACAGTTGCTTATACAGGGTAAGAAGACTCAACACCTTAATCCACTTCTTATTTAAAAGGGTAAAGGTAGCAGTATGTGGACACCACTGCAAAAAATACACTTTCCCTTTGTACTCTGCTGCAGCAATAGTGCGTACCACTACATTGACTGGATAGTTGCTCACCTGAGACAATTGTATCTGTTTTTATACCTGGAGCAGCTGACTGATAAAGGGACCACCAAGAGACACGGTACCCTGTACTGCAGGCACAGTTATAACAAACAAATGCACTTTTGCTATGTTTAAAATAATTGATTTTTCTAGGAGTGTTGTGGTATGTGCAGAAAAGAATTTGAGTAAAAAAGGATAGCAATTACTGGGAAGGATAGATTACTGGGAGGTAAAAGGAAATAATGTAATTAGTCTAATGATCTCACAGGTAGATCAATAAGCCAAAAAAACACAGTTTAGAGATGAGAAGGTTTTTTTAATGGTGGAAAAAAGGTGATTGTAGGCAGGAAAAAGAGTCTGGACTAAAGACAGTTACATTATTTTGTTAATTTTCTCTTAATAGAAACTACTCAAATGTTTTGCAGAGAGAGACAAAAGACAGGAGAAGTTGATGAGCAACTTGAAATGAAGAGGAGCTAGCTGGAGTGTTGTTTGTTTAGGAATACAGAGGAATTGAAGGACAGTAATTTCTGTCATGGCTAATGCGGTTTCTTTTTTATCTCCTTTTCCTTTAAATTTCATTTGATTTTAAAGATAACAGTGGCATTGAATAATGTACTTTTTGAAATTCTGGGCAACTTTTATATAAATAATATATATGTGCCATTATTTTCCATTTTCAGAGCTACCAGATAGGGAAGGTAAATAGGGAAAAGGAATTTGTGGAAAATGGCACAAATTAATGGAAAGCAACTGTTACAGTGTTCCTAGATGGCATCTGTATTCACAAGACTTTAAGACCACTATGAACTTCTATGGGTTGGAACAATACTATAAAGAGTATTTTGCTTTCATTGTACTCTAGAGCCCAAGTTCTCATGTTTTGTTACATTCAGCGTTAATGAATATTGATCGTTGGTGGTTTTGGAGGTTTATTTTGGGGAAGGGGTAGTTTCTGTTCATTTAATTTTCTTCATATCTGTTAATTCATTTTTTAGAGAAAAGATAATGAGACACTCCACCAAATTGTCTGTGTTGATATAAATATATTGGTTTACAGGTTTATAGTGCTTTTGTTGAAAAGCTGAGGGGCTTGTAGTGGTGCTCTAACAAGACAAAGTATTTCATATATGAAATCCTCTTACAGTGAGGTTACTCTGGTTTTGGAGGGTGGGAGGTAAGTTAGTTTCTCTAGCTTTAGACCTATTTTGTTCTTTTCACATTAAAAGTGTATTAAGAAATGCATTTACAAGCAGACATGCTGCACGGAAGCATGATAGACTTCTGGAAACAGGTACCCTCCACCCTTGAGCTTTTGTGCCTTTATGATGGCAATTTCCAGTTACTTTGCACCTAGAAGCGGTATCTGCTGCTTTGTTAAGGAATTGCATTGCATTCCAGTGTATTTCTACTCATGGCTTAGTGTCTTTCTTTCTCTGGCATTTCTGTGAGATTTCATACACCCTTGTAATTATGAGAGTCCTTTTCTTGTCCTCTAGTAGCCTGGAGAGAAGACACAGTCTGTGGCTGTCCAGAAGTAGGCTGCTTGTAGCATCTTATCCTGTGCCTCAGGCAACATTGTGCAGACAGACTCAGTCAAGATGGATGTGTGAACTCGTGTGGATGTATTTCTGGGTTTTGTTCCTCTCTTTGAATATCATCTTTTTAGTGCTGAGCTAATTATGTAGTCTCAGTTTTACTGTTGAGTTAGAGTACCTGATCAACTTTCCAACTGTAAAACAGTTTGAAAATCAAATGTAGCTTACATGCAAGACCCAACAAAATTAGAAGTGTTAAGTACGTTTTGGCAGTTCACTTTTATTATGCCCAGTCCTCAAATGTACCAGCAGACAATCATCTGAATGTTAGTTATTTTTCACATGCTTATGTGATCACACAAAAAGTACATGCTAAAAAGAAGCAGATGGTGACAGATGGGGAAGGTTGAATAAGGTGGTTTTGGAAACCTAGAAAAATGCACTTCTGTAATAGTGTAAAAATAAAAATTCTTTGATCGCCAAGTTAGAATGAGCAAAATGGAGTGCCCCCTCCCCCAAAAAAATCCACCCAAAAGAACTTTAATGTTAGAAACAAATGGAACCTATTCAATGTGTATTCATACTTTCCTAAATAGGAAAGTATGTTATATGGTGTTGTTTTGTCCAAGGATAGAACATGAGGTTTATCAGCCAGAATGTCAGAAAAGTGCTGGTTGTATTTTTTCTTCCTCTTTAAATGATGCATTCAAAGCAATTATTTTCCCTGTTCAAAGAATGCTATCAATAGGTACATTCTTTAATGTACATATTGGTAGTGGTTTAGGTTGTGATAATATTTTGCTTCTGATGTCATGAGAAAGATTTTAAGCCTCTTATTACAATGGTAAATAAATCATGCCTGTAATGGGGGTATCTGGACAACTAAAGCTGGTCTGTAACAGGCAGCATTACTTCTTTATCATATAGGAATCTGTTAAACTAAGCACAGAAGGTATAATCAACAAAAACCCAATATCTTTTGTGTGTGAACTGCCACATCCAAGAACTTACCTTACAATGAGGACTGAAGATTTGCTTATTAATTTGCATTACTAAGTGTAGGCTTAACATCCATATCTAGCAAGTGGTATAAACCAAAAAGAGAGATTCCTTCTAAAAAAAATTCAGTGATGAGGTGTATTTTACTCCATAAAATAAGAAGTATCTAATCCAATAAATATTTAATTGTTAAATCTTTATAACTGAATAGGTGCTTGTCTTATCCTATAGCATGAGACATTACTGCTTCCTGGTGAGAGAGAATGCTTTGCTTTTGATTGTTGACTTTGGGCTTGATTGTTGAGGTTCAAACTGAGAAAAGCCCCAACTTCTGATAACTTGTACTCATTTTCCTGAAACTATGGTTAGTTTTTGCAGTGCCCAAACACTGTAGTTATATTGTTGTGCTTTGCTTAACTGATTTTCTTGGGGCTTCAGAAGGATAGTTCAAGTTTATTTACTCTCTGTTTACCTAGATGCTCCATGCATAATCTGATTCTTAGCAGAGGCAAAATAAAATTTATTTTACCTGTGGAAATGTGGTTTAGTGTTGGCATGTGCTCTTGGACAGTTATCTGTTGTATATTTGGCTACATTTTATTTCTGGGTAAGGACCAGTGGGGAGTGCAAGGAGGAATAGCATCTATGCCTGAAAATATTTTCCTTTCTGATTTATGGGAGATTCACAATAAGGAATTTTCTCTCAATACTAGGATTCCAAGTACCATTTTTTTTTTTTTCTTTTTTACATTGAAATGAAATGAAAATGCAAGAAGTTGTTTTATCTTGAAATGCTAGCAACTCTTGATACAGATGTGGTCTTTTTTCCTGTGGTTTTTTTTTTTTTTTTTAATCACTTATTGTGTTTTAGTGCACCGCATTGTGATATCTTATGCTCCTAAGTCATTGAAAATGCTGGTGATTTGAATTTGGGCATTTTTGTCAGCTTGGCATTGCCAGTGGGTCCCTGAGATAACCATGAAGATGAAAATGATGGAATGTGGACAAGGCAGGGTATTCAGAGCAGAACATCATTTATTTGCAGTGGCCAGGATCAAGATCAGAAGGTGGGGAGCATTTAGATAGGGTATGAAAGCGTTGCTTAGTTACTCATACAGAAGAGTTGCTGAAACAACAGATAAATTAGCACAAGAGTTAGACTTCTTCCTGAAGCCAGCTAACCAATGATGTAACAAGAATTTGAATTTTCATGCAATCTGGTTAATCTCACCAGACACAAAAACTAATTGTCCACATGAAGTATCAGACTTCTCAAGGGTAACGATGTAACAAATATGCAAAAATAATACAATAAACAAAAGACTAGAAAACAGGTTGGCTCCACACTGCCCATAAATAAACCATTGTATTCAAACCAGAACTTTAAAGCAGAGAGCGATTTTCTAATAAAACCCACATTTTCGTGTAAGAAAAATAAGTATGACAATTCTTACAAAGACTGTTTCAATAATGTGCTTGAAGCTTTTTTCCCATTAATTTTCATTTAATCAATGCAAACATTATTTCCATCTCAGCAAAAGCCTTTAGTTTTTCCAAGAATAATGAAGCGTAAACAAAAGCTGAACAAATGCTGTTTAACATTGGTAAAAATTCAAAATCATTTCAGGAAGAATGAACAACCAGAAAGAAATATCCCATTATTATAATTATTTATTACTTCTTACACATCTTGCATCTTATGGCAGTGCATGTTATGGAGACTACTGCTAGTGCAGTGATAATTAATATAGATATGAACAGGTCTGCAGTTTTTCTTTCAACAGCTCCAAGCTGGTAGAGTTATGAGAGACAAGTGCCATCTTTCTGTAGACTGAAATAATCTTTTGCTTTTACTTGCCACATTCTATTAAACGTGTCTGCTAATTCTAGATCAGAGTTATTTTAGTTTTGGGGGCGGGGAGGGGTGTTTGGGGTTGGGTTTTTTTGTGTGTGTACATTGAATAGATTTTACTTTTAAGGACTCTTTTTAATGTGATTTTTTTTCCCTTGGTTTTCTTTTTGTTTTGTTTTGGCATATTTTTGGTGAGTTTGGGGTGGGTTTTTTGAGGGAGATTGGGGGTTTTGTTTGGTTTTTTGATTGTCAGGGTTGCTATTGACTTCTTAGAGTCCGTTGTTAGAATACTTTTTTCTTGTGCAATAGCTTAACTTTTTTTTTTTTTAGATTTTAAATTCTGCTAAAGTCAAAATCCATTGTTTAACCATTAGTATGGTTAAACATACTAATTAATTTAGTTACCTATATTTCTTTAAGATTACGTAACAAAAAGTTAAGTAAGATTTGGGAAATGTGTAGTACAAAAAGGTATTATGAAGACACTCTGCATTAGGACTAGAAGTAAAACAGCAGCGCAAGCCAGACACAAAATGGAGAAAAACTACCTGTAAAAATTAGAGCAGTAGGAAATAATAGCTAACTTTCTTCATTAACTTAATTCTCTGACATCGGTTTCTCAGGGTATCTATAAATGTGACATTTTGTCTTTTCAGCTTTGTATAATAAAAGCAATGAGCATTCAAGGGTTTTTTCTATTGATGCAGCAATCCTTTCACTATTCATACCAAAATGCAGTTATGGTAACTTAAGTTTGTGTAGTACTTGGCAAACATACCTTTCTGCAGGAAAGATTTTCATACATTTGTATAAAAGTCTGTTTCTGTAAAGAAATACGTATTACCTGTGTTTGTTAGTGTTAGATTATAAACTTTCTCATTGTTGCAGTTGTTAGCACAATTGATAAAAAGTTCTAGGAAAAATACTTTTTAACTTTTGTTGAATAATATGTGGGTGAATATTTGTTAGCAGACCAACAACTGTAGCAATAAAAATGTGTGAGGGGTTACCAGGAATGCTTAAAGAGTGTACACTCCACCTGAACTGTAAGGTTAATTGAAAACAGTTTTTTCCCCTTAAATTAACAGTGCATTGGTGTATCCAAGTTCTCAGTTTTCTTTCACAACATAGGTGTGCAGACAGTTTGTTTAGATGTTTAAATATTTTCCCATCTGTTCTGTCAAAATTATTGATTGAGCAACAAGCTATTTGTAATGTCCTATCAGAAAGTATATACTTAATGTATTAAGAGAAACCATAACTGGTCAAAAATGTAATTGCTTTTCCAATAACTTGGCTGGGTTATCCAGCACAAAGTACAAAACTGATATTTTTATACTGTTTTTTTTTTTATGATAAAACTTGATGCTGTCAACCCTATTTTAGAAGACTGACAAAGAATCATTTGAAACTTTCAATGCTCAGGGTTATTGCTAAATTTTTCTGTGCTTGCAGAATACAGAAATTAAGCAACTAACTACCATTTAGAGGCCTATGGGAATTATATTTCTTGGTTGTCTGAATTTCTGCTGTGTAACCAAAAATTTTCCAGAGACTGCTCATCAGGGATGCTTTGTTTCAAAAAAATACAATAAAGGCAAAATTAAGGGATTTTCTACATTCAGCTCAGTTTGTGTCAGAGGCTGTCATACCTTGTCCAGTATTCTGTGGTTAGGGAAGCATCAGAGAATCCTAGTTCCACTGAAGGCGAGGGGAAATATATGACTAACTTAAGATGGTCACAGACTTATGATCACTTGTTATACTTCTGTCTAATGTCCTAAAAAAATGTCTTTTCACAGAACCTTGTAAAAGCATTGCATGTGTTTGTATCGGCTTCTCTTTGGCTGACTCATTTAATTGCCTGCTTCCTAAGTCTTTGCCCAAGCCCTTGTAAATAAGAGTTTGCAGATGTGTCTCAAGCTACTGCAGTCCAGAAAACATTTGGCTCTAGCTACTGAAGAAAGAGTGAGCCTATATAATAATAAATATCTTTCCACTGGTTTTCACCATAAAAACTAAATGGACATCAAATTCTGTTAGGGTCTTAGAGGAGTGCTGTAACTAAAGCAAAGGACACCTGGAGATATATAGACAAGTAATCTTGTAAGTAATCTCATCTAAAATCTACTACTACTGGTGAAGAAGAGGAGGAACTCTTCTGAATGCATTTTTTTTTCTGGGAAAGAGAAAAATTCTGTTGGTACTAATGATTTTTATTAATATTTTCGATTCTAAGACACTGGACTTTTCATCATTAGAAGATCAGGGGGGTTGTCAATAAATGCAAATAGAAGAAATATTTTTTTCTGATTTATAACTACTTGCCAGCAAAATTTATTGTTATGTGAGGGGCAAACAGTTAAATTACTGTGATCTTAGCAGCACTGTGGTGTGTTTATGTTGCTTTAGTCATCAGAAAGGCAAAATTCAGGCTGTGAATGGAATTTTTTATTTTGTGTGTAGGGCTTGATGGTCTTTGCTGTATGTATGAAACACTATCCCATCATATACTTGGTCATTGCCAGTAATACTCTCCAGAAACCCTAAAATGTGCAGAGGCAATAGAATCAGTAGAGAATACTTTGTTTTCCCTTGTTGCATTTGGCTATTCCTGTTATCTCCATAAATTTTAAAAAGAGTTGGGTTGCCCTTTGACCACAACATAGATGCAAGTTTTAAGGTAAATAAATGGCTTTCCCTTAGCTGAAATTATAATACTGTCCAGTGCCTCTAAAACATCCATAGGAGCACCTAAATACCTGCATGTGCCTGGAAGCAGATGCCTGGCTAATGTTTCTTGCTTGTTGGAAAGTGTGTATGTTACTTAAACTCTTGCACGTGTAAGACTGGAAAAATACAAAACTGCGGTAGCACCTCTGCAGCTCTTTTTAAAAGCATCCATATAAACCCAGGCTGTGCCCTCACATTGCAGGTGTAGGTGTAAATTTTAGAGGAGCATCAGCACCTGAAAAATGAAAGGGTTTCAGTGCAGCAATGAGTTTATTTCCACTCAAAAGCCCTGTTATGCTGCTGTCCTGGTTTAAGCTCCTTCTCAGCTGTTGTGGGAAGCTGAAAAAGTCCTTGACTAATGTAAACATCACTTACCAACAACCAAATCAATGTGTTATCAATGTGTATTATTATTCTCATACTAAATCCAAAGTATAGCATCTACTTAGTAGAAAGGAAAATTAACTCTGTCCCAGCTAAAACCAGGACAACTGCTGGTTGTCCAGAGAAATACAGGCTGGGAAGAGAATCGGACCCTTGATCTTCCCATGAAGTGAGCATGGCTGTTGCAGCTGCCTGTGCGCGTGGGAATAATGGACAGGGGCAGTGTAAGTTCTGTGGTGTAACACTGGGGCAGAGTTTGACAGGCATCTCTTTCTGCAGCGTGCTGCAGCTGACACTGCCTGCTGTGGTGTTCTCACTGTGCTGTTACAACTATTCATGTGGCAATTGAGTGGCTTAGAAACTTGATTCAAGTGAAAAATAACCCAGGGTGAAACTTTTTTTTTTCCTTTTTTTTTTCTTAGTACTGGTCTATTTCTGGATGTAGTGTGTTGCATAGTTTTGGCAAGGTCAGGGAAGTTATGGTGAGCTAGGTTGACGCTGCCTCTGAAAGAACCAGCTGTTGAACTGGAGCCCTAAAAATGAAGGGAGTGAGATTCCCTCAAGTAATAAAAGCTGTGGTCATTTTTTGAGTTTTATTTCCCATAATCTGTGGTATCATCCATACCGAACCGCAGACAGCCCACCTCCTGCCTTACTCAGCACTGGGAAGTCACTTGGATACAGTGATATGAGTTGTAAAATAGGGACGAGTGATTTTATATGATTCACGTGCTGAAGTTACAGTGTGCTTGGGCTCTCATTTCCTAAAACCTCACCTCGGTCTTGATGAGGTAGCTTGGGATTTTGGCATCCCATGTGTGTGAAGCAGATGAGGGAAGGAAAACCATGTATCTGAATGATCTGACAATTTAAACAAATTTTGTGGAAGAATGCACGTAACTTCATAGCTGCTCTTTCTGTAACTTATGAGTTCTATGTGATCTTTCTGTGTGATACCCCTAGAAAATATTAATACTTTACCTTCAAACAGGTACCAGAGTCATTGAGCTTGTGCCCTTTATGATAGTTTTGGTGGATCTGCTGCCATTTCTGCTGTGACCTTGAAGGGACCGAGTTATTAGGACAGTGTGTTCACTTAAAGACAGATTTATGGGTCCTTATAGGGGGGAAGAATTGCCTTAGAGATGCTGGAGGCAGCTTTTGAGGGCAGTGTCCAAAGTCTGAGAGACCAAACTTTCCACAGTGTCTGTCAGTGCCTGGCAAGGTACTTAGGCTGGTACCCCACATACACAAGGGTAGCCTACAAATCCTGGAGGAACAGCAGTATCAGTCTTCACAGCCAAAGGAGGCATTTTAAAAGCAGGTATCCACCTCGTGGTAGGCAAAAGATTGAATTATCCATGGCTACAAAGCCTGCAGCTGTGTGTCGTGTTCATTTTAGCACCGAGCTGAAGCTTTCTTGACCTATGTTCAGTGTAATTAAAACCAAATCCCTCAAATCCAAGAATTGTTTGGAAAGGATTCTGTAATGCTAGGGCAGTGTGTATAGACATGTTCTCATGCCTGCCCTAATTGTATGGATTGGTCGTAGGAGCTGCTGGACTCCAGCTTCCATTGATTTGTCACAGCCTACAAATCCTGGAGTTACTTAGCACCATGAGGAGCAGAAATTACTTAAAGAAAATAATTGTGTGTATTTACTGTGAAGGCATTATGGACAATTTTACTACATTTCTATTAAAATAAGTTGAGGTGCATTTTGCTTTATTTACACTATTTTCAGGCTCTTTTCCTTTAGCCTAAATGAAAGCCTTTTGATACTCTTGCTTGTCTGGCTGGCTGTAAACCAGGTATTTAAACAAAAATAAAGAGTTGCCAGTTTTGCCAGCTGGGGATGAGAACCCGGCTGGTGATACATGGGTTCGGCAGGCAGTTAATCCAGCTTTTATGTTTTTTTATGATTTTATGCAAAAAGAGGTTAAAAATCACATTTGGCTCTTTCTTTGTACCACTGTTTTGTTGCTGTTGTGGGAATGCAGCAAAAGGTTGCTCATACTTTTTATTATTATTAGGTGAAGTCCTGCATAAATTAGGTAAAGCCCCAGATACAGTTCGCTTTAGCTGTTGGCCATGTGATTTGTCTTGTTCAGAGAATGATATGTTTTATCTTCCCGTTGCTTTCTTTTATAAATCACAAATGCAAACCACACCTCAGCTTGTAAAAAGAATCTGCCACTGCCTCACAATTTTATATATTTTACTGGCTTCAAAAGAAAAGAATAGCTAACTGTACCAATAGGAGAAATAGTAACAGGGCTAAGGGATATAGTGGAAATATATTGAATGCTTTTATTCTGTAGCAGAAGAAATGGGGATTTAAAGACAAGTGTCACAGATTTCATGTACAGTTTTTTAGCAAATAGCTTGCAATATGCTCAAAATCATAAAACATTTAATTAATTTTAAAATGCAGGAGTTATTTTAGTTAGTTTTGTCATATGTACTTATTAAAAAAAATTGTTGTGTTTTACACTTTCCAAAATTTCACCCTCTATTTGGAAATATCAATGATGTAACGAGTCTGTGTGTTTTGGCACAGTTGTAAATAGTATGTGTTAATGTGTTAATATTTATGATTTTTTAATCTTATATACACAAGAGGGATTTGTACTACACTTCTTTTCATCATGTTTCTGCTACTAATCCTTAAGGACAGTGAAAACTAGGAATATGGATGCATTAATTACTGTGAGATTGTCAAAATTGCCACACTGGATTAGTTTGCATTTTGTTTCTGCTGATAGCATCTACCAGATACTTCAGAGCAGGGTTGGATTTACTGGGGAAGAAAAAGGAGAGGCAGATAAAGGAGCTCGACACCCCTCATTAGGACTGACTAAGGTAGTGCATGTGTCCTATGATGTGGTCACGGCCACTCAGTATCCCCAGGTGGGTGAGGACTGTGTCTGCTCTTGCTTCAGAGGAAATTACTGGAAGTCATCTTACACTTTTTATACAGTCATAAAATAATGTACTGATGGAAAAAGGTTACTTCTGGTCTGTTAGAGGTTGCCTTTTGCTACATATCACTAGATTTTCACTATTATATATCTAAATGACTCTTCCTGTGTGTCTGCTTACAGTTTGAATCCGGATGAGCTCTTTGTGATAGCGATTGCATGTGTTTGTGTGTTGTAAAAAGTATTTTGCTTTCTGTGGGTTAGTTTGTTGTCTTTTTAAAAAAATCAGTCATATGTGCTGCCTTTCAGCATCTGCCCTTTAATGATACAGAAACAAATCTTTATGAAGAATTATTTAATTCTTTATAAATATGTAACTGTATGGGTTGCATTTCTTGATCTTTCTAACTATGTAAGGTTTTCACTCACACATAAATCTTTATGCAGCATCTATTGGCTATTTGGCATATACGGTTGTAGTGCCTTCTGTATTTCTACTTATTAACTTCTACTGTTGCATCTTTTTTGAATCAAAGGGTATGATATTCTAGAAATTCACAGAAATTGGTATTATATATGTATATATTCAGTAGCCTTCAGTTTCCTTATTGCTTATGGTTTCATTATGAGTGTATGCTGTTGTTATGTTGTCTCCATTTCTAAAATTTATTATGAAGTTGTATTAAAGTCAAGACTGCTTGACACTGCTTAGAATTCTTACACCAGTTCTCTGGGACTGCTGTGGGAAGGGCTTTGAGTAGGTTGTTTCTAGGTACACAACACTGGAGGCATTATATTAACAAATCATATAAAGTTTATCATATTTCTGTGATCATATAATATTATGTAAATAGAATATATAAACTTTGTCATATTTCTTTGCCTTAGCACATTTCAGCTTTTTGGACTATTTCATGGATTGTAATGAAACTGTCAGGAGAAACACATTGAGGGCTTTTAGTATGAAAAATGATCTTAAAGAAGTTAAACAGGTCTTAGTAAGATTAAAGCATTTCTAAATGTGAGGTTTTATTCTTAAAGGTGGGATAAAGAGAGGGAAGTGACTGAGCAAAGAGATGCTTCAGTTCTTCTCCCAGAAGAATGCTAATCAAGGCATCGGTGACCGTGTAGACAAAGTGTCAGTTCCTAAAACTGTGTATACTATAAATGGTATGGTAGAGGACATAGGAAAGGGGGAAATGCAGTCATGATAATTTTGAGCAAGTCATTCTTAGGTTTTTTTATTTTGCTTTTAGCAGCACAGTCCTGATTATGCCTGGAATTTAAGTGAGCTCAGGTGTGTGGGTCATGCAGTTGCACGTATTGAGCCAGGTTCTGGGAGTCCTTGTAGCACACTGTGAAAATAAAGTCTTGGAGACACATTCATATGAAGGTGCATTGCATAGGCTGAAATAGTCACGTCTGAAACAGTGCATGTCTTACAGCTGGTTTTGCTTTCTGTCTTAGGTGTTGGAAGATAATGACTACGGTCGTGCAGTGGACTGGTGGGGATTAGGAGTTGTCATGTATGAAATGATGTGTGGAAGATTACCATTCTACAACCAAGATCATGAGAAACTATTTGAACTAATACTAATGGAGGACATAAAATTTCCTCGAACCCTGTCTGCAGATGCAAAATCGTTACTGTCGGGCCTACTGATAAAAGATCCAAATAAGCGGTAAGTGAAATTACTTAGGTATATAGGTGTAATAAATAAATACACTGGGTAGTGTGAAAATAGGCAAGTGATGCCTGGTCTTTCTGGCTAAAGGATCTGCCAGGAAAGGGCCACTTGCAGCCATACTGTCTCAGATTTCCACTTTTTCAATACAGCATAAGTATACAAAGCAGGTTTAACTAGCAAAAGGGGAAAAAAAAACCATGTGGAATATAAGACTTTTTAAGTATGACTCAGCCCTGAGCTGGCTGCAGTGTCTCATGATGACTACAGCACTTTTTCTTAGAAGTGATCATGCCAGAAGACATGAGTAAATAAATCACATATTAGACTGTGTAAACTAGGAACTTGTTAAAGAATACATCTTCTGAGTGAAATTTAAATTTCAAATAGTGGTTTGAAAGCAAGTATCACCTGGCTGCTGCCTATGACCTTTTGTGGTGGGCTTCTACCTCTGGGATTGCTGCCTAGGAGACCCATTTTCCAGTGATGCCTGCGCTGGACCAGCAGTGTCCAGTCCCTTGTGCAAAAGAGTGAGATTCGTCTGTATGTTCTCTCTTTTCCCCGATCTCTCTGTTGTTCTTGAGAGTCTCTTGGCACATTTTAAGGCTGCAGACATTCTTTTGTCCATCTGTCTCTCTTCTCTAGTCCTCCTTCATCTTCAGATCGTTCTCAGGAAGTTTTCAGTAGTGGGCATCGCTCACTGGCACTCAGGGCAGAACTGGTTGCCCTGTCTCTCTGAGGGATTTGCCTTCATGCAGCCAAGTGCAGCAGCTAGGAGAGCACAGTCAGCCTTTCTGCTGCTGCCCAGCAGTGTCTATTTATCTGAATTTACTGTGCACAGTGAGAGCAAACTGTGACTAACTAGCCAAATACATGGAGAGTAAAGTAAAAATTTATTCCTGTAGCAACTCTTAATGCATTTTAACCTCTAGACAATCTGACCCATCAAATATATTAACCTTTAGAACTGAAAAGATACTTCATTGTAATTAATCTTTGCAGACAGTAGTGTTATATTTACAAGCTTATTCATATTCAGGTTCTGGTGGTAGCTAATGCTAAGTAGGGAGGGAGCACAGAGGTTAACTGCAACTTAGCTTTCCTCTGAGCAGCTGGATGGAAAGATAATGAGAGAAGTCCGGAAACTGCAGGCTAACTCGGATGCTTTGCAGAGAGGTAGAGAGTTTTGCCATGAGTAGTTGAGAAACAAAGAGGAATACAGCCTGGAAATGAGAATAACTTTATACCCAGTTACTGCAGAACTGAGGTAGTAGTTCAGAATAAAGATTATTTTTTGTAACTCGGCAGCAGGGTAATACTAATACAGATTTCTTTGTTGTGAGAATTATTGCTCTTTCCAATAAATGGTTTAGAGAGGAATTTATCTTACTGAGAAGGTTGCTTGTAAAATTTGTCTTTATATCTTTAGCAGTTCCTTTTAATGAAAGACAAATTGCTTGTGTCACTTGTCAATATTTAACACACATGGGCTGCTTGTTCAGTTAAGATTAGCTTTTTTTTCTTGTTGTAGCTTCTCTCTGTTAGACCGGTAAGATAGCCAGTCTCAGGAAAAAGTTAGATGAGAGATGAGCAGTCCTGAAAGTCCATGTGCTGTTTAAAAGGGCAGAGATTCCCTTCCCTGGATTTGCGGTTCTTTCTCCACCAAGAGCAGCAGCTCAGGGGAGCTCACTAAACTTGTTGAGTCATGTTTGACTTGCCAATGCAAGGAAAAATAGCCAGTTCTTTCTCATTTTCTCATTGTAGGGTTAGTTTTCTTCCAGGATAGTGAGCTGACTGAGCTCACAATCATCAGTGGGAATGATGCTATAGATGCAAGTGAGAGGGGAGAGGTATGGGCAGGGGTGGGACCCTCCTTTTTTGGAAGCGGTGACCACCTCCATGAGCTCAAATCACCTTGGGCAAGTTCACCCAAAGTAGGTGGAATTCACTTCCTGAGATGATTTGCCAGTCTGGCTTTGGCAAGCTATGGGCCACAGTGAATAGTGTGGTTATTTACAATGGCCTTTAAATAACCTTCTCAGCAGGCCTACAATTTATTAATTTATACTAATTGACTCAGATTGAGACTATTTTATGGTAATTGGTTAATTGTTACAGCACCCAGATGCAACAGCAGTTAACACTGTATAAAAATGATGTGTGAGTCATTACTGATTCAGTGCCTGGCACCTCCTTGGCAAAATTTTATGTCAGCATTGTTGGGTTGGTTTTGGTTTTTTATTAGCGCCAGAATGTTAGGTGGTCTTTCAAGGAAACTAAACTTAAGTATGTTTTTAAAATGAATGAATTATTGAAAAAACTCATCATGGACAATTACTTAACCACAGTGTTCATTACTAAATAGAATAGATCGTAGCATGGATAATTCTACTATCACATTTTCTTTCAAGATCACCTAAATTCATATTAAATAGGCGACAATTACATATTAAATGTGTAAGAATCGTTCTCAGCTAGTCAAAAAAAATGGTTGCTTTTTTAACCATTACAATAACTTAATCTCACTTTAAGAGTAATGCTTGTTTAATATGATTTTTTTTCCCCCCACACTCTTTAGGCTTGGTGGAGGTCCAGATGATGCAAAAGAAATCATGCGTCATAGTTTCTTTGCTGGAGTAAATTGGCAAGATGTATATGATAAAAAGGTATGTCTTTATATGACATTGAATAATCTGGCGTTTGCAGGGTGGTTTCAACTGATAGTCATAGGACTGCTGCTCTCTGAAGTTAGTAATGTTTTCCTTTGCAACTTTATTTGTTAACACAAATGAGTAATTATTCTGAACTAGATGTACTTTCTTTATCTTTTGGTTTTCAGTAATAATTAGTCAGTGGCCCAGAAATAAGTTTTGCAAACAACACTGAACTCAGCAAACAGTTTTATTTTGTAAAGGCCCGAATCTTTTCCCTTCCTTTTTTTTCTTCTTGGGCCTTTAAGAGGAAAGTACGTGTATGACTCAAGATAACGTGAGAAAACGTAATGGAAGTTTATCCTGAATTGTCTTCTAATTTCTTCCTTTTATTAAAAAGTTGTTTTATGGAAATAGAAAAATGAAGTGATTGAAAGTGACTCATAACAAAAATCTACTTTCTGACTGTTTTTAAGTAGAAATCTTTTTCAAACTTGTTTTTAAAGAAATAGCTAAGAAAATTAAAATAGCATTAAAACACTGAGCCAAAACAGCTTGTGGAAAAAGAGGGTACTGGGAATTCAATTGGAACAGTTTTCTCTAAACCTGGTCCTGTCCCTGTAATGATCAACACTTTTGGGATGATTTTAGAAAGCAAATTTATCTTACTCAGTAGTGAAACCCAGTTTGACTTAAGTTGTTTTATATACAGAATCTGATTTTATCTCAGTTCATGTGTAAGAATTTACTTGTTGCTATAAACCCCTTCTATTTTGATAAAGTTTCTTTTTTTCCCCCCAACTGTTTTACATTGTTAATCTGCCAGTTGAGCTGTGTAATTTTAAAAGAGAGATTTTTCCACTTTTTTTGCTTTGTTCAAATAAAAGGAAAATGGAAGACATACGAGCGAGCAGAATATGTTTATGCTACAATGTCAATGATACAAACTGTTTTTTCAGTTGCTATTGAACTGGAATTTTAAAAATGTGTGGTTGCTGGTATGGTACTTTTCTGACAAATACCGGAATTGAAATAAGAGCCTGCCTATGATAATACAAAATATGGTACTCTGAAGTTACTTAAAACATGTGTGATTCTTCCTTGGCAATATCATGAGGTTATGAGGTTTCAAGAAACACTGAAGTAAATAATCAGAGCAATTATATTAATCAGGTTGCTTTATGAGCTCAACCTCTGGTTGGTTATGTAAGGACATGGTAGAGAAGCACTTTGAGGATAAAATCTAAAAATACAAGTTGAGAACCTTTCTGGAGCTTAAAAAAACCCACTAAATTTGATTGGATTGCAATGTGCTAGGAGTGGGAGAGAAAAAAAGCTGTTACATTACACTTGATCTGTTGAAAAAGATTTCTTAATTGTTTAACATTAGAAATAGAGCTCTCAATTCTACACTGTGTTCAACATCATATTTAGTTAAGAAAATACAGAAACACTTAATTTTCCAGCATGTGATTTGAGTCTTTACAAATCAACATGGTGAAAGTCTTTCAGTCAAGGTCCAATTCTGAGCTATTAAAATAAAAGGAGGTATTTTGCAGGTATAAATATAAAAATTGTCTAAATATATATTAAATATATGTATAAATGTGGGTATCTTGTCTTTATGCTCAGTGAGGTGGATGTGGCTTATTGGAGTATTGTAAGTGTAGTAATTTTAGTTATCCATGGTTTACTCTGTCTGGTGTTGCTTTGAGAAACTAAATTTGCCAGTAAAAAAAAAAAAAAAATTAATTTCCTCAGTTGAACAGTTAACTTCAAAGATCATAGGAATTTTTCTGTGCGATATTGGCACACAACATGGTCTTTGTGGAAAAATAACTAATGAAAATGACTTCTGACAGTGTGTTTTTCTGTTTAATTAAAAATAGTTTTGTTCCTATTACGAAGCCATTTGTTCTGCACACAGTCTTACCAGTCTGGAAGTATGTAGAGTATAAGACTGTGCTTGGAAATATAAACTTCAAACATAATAATAAGGTTAATGAACTTTCACTGAGTATGTTTATTAGAATGCTTATATGAATATTTTTGAGGTTTTGGTATTCTACAGTAACTCAGGAGGAATGTATCAAACAAATTTGATTTTCAAATAGATTTGTTCTATGCTCGCTTCTGTTGCTGTTTATTAGTAGTAGTATAGTCCTCAGCAGTAGGGTCATTTGATGAAATTGATAGTTGATATAATTATTTGCATAGGAAAAATATTTCACAGTATTCTTGCCTGGGGTTTATGCACCATGAAACTGTAATTTTCTGGCTGCGTTTCAGGAGTATGTTTCTGTTAGCAATGAAAGTACTAAAGTTCACAGTCAGATTAATGGGAACCAAAAAAATTGTGTGTATTCCAAGTTGTTGGGATATAGTTTTGTACATGTGCACACTATGCTCCTGTGCCACTAGTTTTATCATTTTTACTAGAGATGAGGTACATCTCTGTACTAACCAGGTGATCACTTTACTGGTGTGATTAGAGACAGAATTATATATCTGTAAACTTAGAGTATTTATGCAACAAGTGAGTAGCTCTGTCAGGTCAAATGGGATTATTAGCTCTCTGATACTACTAACTAGTTAAACTAACTTGGTACTACGCAATGATAATGTTGTATGGCACACTGGAGCGGAGAAGGTCATTGCCTTTAGATGAAAAATTTATAATTGTTAGCATTTGTGATCAGATGTATTTATTTTTGGCAGAAAAAGTATGAGGGCATATGAAAGAGAGCAGCTTGTGCCAGGTTCTTCCTGTGATCATCTCAGCCCTCATGAGTTTTCATCTCTGTGTCTGAGTATGAGAAATTGAATAGTTTGGCAAACTCTGAAGACTTCAAAAGCCCCATATACTTCTAAATAAAATATTTGTTTTATTTTTAGCTAGAATCAGGAAGCTTTTTGAAATTTCTCTGTTACTCATTTAAGAATTGTTTTAGCATATTTTTATTTGGGTTGCAGAAATATTCTGAAGTTTTCAGATGTTCTGTCTAAGGTCTTTCACTGAACAAAAACCACATGGGCATTAATTTAAAGGTAGGAGTTTGGGTTTGTCTTCAGGCTTGCAGTTTGGAGCACTCGGGTAGCTTCATGTCAAAAGAGAGCCAGACCTTTCAGCAAAGCCTGGGTTTCCTCCTGCTTGTAATATGGATGAAAGAAGAAAAGCTGTATGTGAACTTGGGCTGAGATACATATACCTCCTTCTGATTTCTGATAACGCCTCCGATTGTTCCTGAAGCAGATTAAGGAGTGCTACTGGGAAGGGAGCAGGGGCAAGTGGCCTTAATGGTTAAAGCTGACTTTGCTGCAGCCCACCGTGCTTGCAACAGCACCTATCGGTGTGGAGGTGGTGACTTTCAGCGTGAAGTCTGTCAGGCTCAAGAAGCTGTTCCTCACCTTCAGCTGTGACTACCTTTGCTTTACTTTAGACACAGCAACCCCGTGAGCTTCAATCATGGGTTCAGGCCTGGCAAAATCTGCAATACAACTATAATATTAAATGCATGCTTAAATGCTTTCGTGTATCAGATTTTAAGGGAAAGGGCAGGAGGGAAACAAGAAAATACCAGCATCTGGTTTTAGGCTGTTGCTATTTGAGTAGTACTATTTTTGTACAATTATCTGCAGTGCAACAAAGCCTGCAGAAATGACCTTTGTTACTTGCTTCTATGTTGTTGCCATGCAAAGTAGTAAAAAGATCAGAAAACTGCTAACCAGTCTGATCTTTTCATTGTGTTTCCAGTGGTACTCTAAATTATACAGTCACACTTTGTGGTTGATTACAACCCTTCCCCCAGCTGCTTGAATTTAAAAATCAGACACCCTTTCGTATATTTTCCTCTCTGTAAACTCAGATGGTTACCCTAGTCCTTGGGGTTGTGATTTCTCTCTGTCCATCATATCAGAATTGCGTCACTTGCAAAAGAGTTTGTTCAGGGGCAAAAGCCCCTGCTGAAGCCTTCTTGTGGATTTGTCCTGTGTGTCCTTCCACCACACTGAAACTGTAGCTCTTCCTCCTCCCCCTGCCTAAGACCACCACGTGCAGGGTCCTAGCAGGGTCCATGGAGTATTTTCCAGGCTGGGCACAGGCTGCCAGCTTCTGGCATGGGGATGGGGATGGATCAGTCCCTATGTGCATGCTTACTGACTGACTTGAAGCTCAACTCGAATTACTGTCTTTCCTTCAGTGGAAACTCAATTTGAGGTGGATAGACAGGGATGCATCTCTTCTATTCAGTAAACTACTTTCAAAAACTCTGTGGGAAGTGTTTGTGTCTAGTCTTTTCTTCAACCTGGTGCTTTGCCCGGCTGTTTGAAATTTGTTAGGGAAGGATGTACAAGCTGACAGCGTGTGTTAGCTCATTGGCTCCTGTTTCCTTTGGTAAATGAGCTAATATCAGCAAAAGGACAAAAAATATTGTTAGGAAAGGGAAATCAATGTTTTAAAGGACATAAGTATATTTTTTATTAAAATACTGTTAAGGATCTAATGGTGAAAGGCTGAACTAGGGGTTTGTGTTGTTAGTATCTTTGCATGATTTTTAGGGTCACCAAGCATTTACTTTGAAGGGGCCTTAGGAGACATGAGGGAACGCATATTAAGAGCTACACGTCAGAAAACCATCACATTTTGAGACAAGCTTTGTTAGTATCCTTTTAAAACGTTTTATTGTGTTATTTTTTAAATTAAAGAATTTCAGTTTATGTGAAAGTAGACTGTTTATTTAGAATGTCAAGTTAGGTAGTTTGTTAATACAAATACTATTTTCTTTGAGTTTGGAAGTCTCTTTGTGAATTATGACATGTTTTCAGCTCTTCCAGCTGAGCATGCATGTGATGAAATACAGAGGCGTATTTCAGGGATGTGACCCCACTCTCTTCTGATAGTATAATAACCAAAATGGGGTATTTAAAAAGCTGAATTAAAAATAGCAAGGATCAGATTTGGCACTCCTGCTTGTTTATGTAATGCAGGTTACTATCAAAATAATCATCCTGCTCTGCCTCATCTGTCTATTGTTTCATTCTTCAAAATAACTACTTTGCTGTTTTAGTTTAAAGTAGATGGAAGTTTGATTTCTGGACATCAGATCATGAATGCTTCCTTACCAATACTTAATTAACTTTCATAACCAGAAAGAACTGTAACAACTGACATAGATTCTGATGTGTGTCAGACTTGAATAATAAATTGCATAGAAACTGCTGAAATACAGCATATGATGACAATGCAACGCATTATGGAAATATCTGTTTTGTTATTTTCAAAATACATAAGCTGTGAGAAAATCAGAGTTAATCTCATAAATGGTAATTTATTAGTAAAGAAGAGGCATACTTTTTGGGATGTGACAGTGATGGGATTTTCTCTTAATTGGACAATTTGGAATGTCATGCAGAAGTTGAATCAGAAGTAAGAGTCAAATGATTATTCTGTATGGATAAAACCTGAAATCGTACAACAGTGCTCACTCTGTATCACTTATATGATACATAAATAATATTTTATATAGATTCCACATATATAAAAATACAATTATATAAAGGTTGAGGGTGCTCAGGAGTTTTGAGATTATAATCTAGTTATCTAGTTTATTTAAATGAATAATTCAAGGGGGTGGCATATATCTGCACCTCTTAATTCTTTCACATTTCATTTTGGAATAGTATTCGGCTGCAATCTGTTGGCGGATGAGATTCTTACGGTTGTGTTAATTTTGAGTTCATTGGAAGGAAAATGCCCTTTGAAAGAAAAAGGAAGATCAAACTGCTGTTCTTAAGTGTCATATTATTCATTTGGCAGATGGAGTGCATTGTAGTTACTTTCGGGTAGCTTCAGCCACTTCCTATACAACACCATGACAAATAACTCCTGACAGATTGAGCAATAACATTATATATTTTCTCTCATGCTGACGTATATATGTAGTTGTTCAGTAGGCATGAGAAGGCTCAAGGTGCAGGACAGAGCCTGTCTGTTCATCTTTGTGTGACTGCAACAGTCAGGTGCTGTACCTGCCCCTCTTCTTCCCCTGAGAGGTGGGTGGCAAGTTTCCCAGGTCCCCAACTGTAGAAAAACAGTGGTGTTTATCACACACTGCTCTCGATGGATGCCAAATGGAAATGCCATTCACTGGAGCTAATAAAGACACTAAGAATTTGATATTGCTTCTGCTGTCAGTTCTAACATGAATTTTCTAATTTGAAAATTCAGCTTGACAGATGGGCGTGAAATTGGATTTTTGTCTTGAACATCAGCTCTTTTGGTCAGTTCAATCACACTGAGTTTAGACTTTTAATTTCTTTGTTTGTATGCTCACATACATGCGTGTTTGTGTGTGTGTGTGTAATGCATGAACATCGAATATCTGTATTTGTAGTCCTTAGAGTAAATTGTCAGGTGAAGAAGGTAAAGTCTCCTGGCTGCTTCGAGTGGGCTCTGCCTGAATTTGCACAGACCACCAGAGGAGAAAAGTCATCCCGGACTAAAGCTTGGCAGGTGGGACCAAGCAGTGTGGTTCTCACACAGACTGACAAGGCTTGTGCTTAACAAAAGCTCATCTTACTCTTTTTGGACACAGGTACTGGCTGTGCCTTGTGGTGCTCACATTACTCTTGGGCTTTCTGACTTCTCAGGTCAGAAGTGGGGAAAAGCTGTGGCGATAGCAGCTGGATACCATTTCCTTGTAGCACCAAACACAAAATGCTGCTGGGTGTAAAGTGGCATCTTCATGTTGTGATTGTCAGAACTGTGGTTAACATTGGGTGTTTTGTTCTTGTTGAGCCTTGGCTTCAGTCTCTCTTGGAATTTATGGCAAAGCTTCTGAGTTGTTATTTAGGTTCTGTCGATCTAAGTGGTTGTCTCTGCAGCACTTGCACCTTCCTTGTCTTTCCAATGATTTCATAAGAGCTGAAATTTCTGGTGATTTTACTTTCTGTTTTTAAATAAAATCTGACCATTAATGAACAAAGGTGGCACTCCTCCAGAAAGATGATTGCCAAGTTTCTGAGGCATGGCCTGGCATGTTAGTGACATGCCTTACAAAATCTGTCTTGAATGGTTCTGTCTCCAGTCTTCCAAGTGGGGTGTCGATATACCATGTCTCTCTGTGTATACTTGTGCACATCATTTATAGCATACTTTGTGCTCCTGCTTTGTCTGAAAGGTTGTTAGGGAAGGATTTCTTACTGAATTTCTCTCATTTTCTTCTGGACGTGATGCCTGAGCTTTGTGTGGTGGTTCCTCAAGAATTCTACAGGAACCAATAAATTATTTTAGAGATTCACCTGTTAAAATTGCAAATGCGTCTGGCAAGTATCCCAACAATTATATGAAGGTCAGAAAAATCATTTATTTGTGGTGAGGTGTCTGTGATGCCAAATTTGAATGTTCACAAAACCATAGCCACGGTTGCTTTGGTGTGAGTGGGGTAGAGGAGGTCAAAAGGAGCAGTCCTCAGTTCTGTCCATCCTGATGGTTGTGCTGGTAGAAATGGTACTGTGAGGGAAGGGGCAAAGTGTATGGAAACAATTGAGAAACCTTCCTGCCACTCTCTGTTGAGTTGCGTCTGTGCGTCTTCATCTGAGCTGCCATTTCCCCATTCCCATAGGCTGTTGGGGGTGGTTGGTGCGTGTGAAGGTATAGCTTGTATAAACACAAGCCTAAGCCATTGCAGAGAGCCACATGGCTGCATGGTTTGTTTTTGCAGTCACTGAAGTTTCTTACTGCTTTTAATGTCAGGATACGAAAGGTACACAGGATGAATGTGAAAGCATCAGTGACATAAATTTGCACCGGATTCCTGCCTTCTGGTTACAGCCTGGAGTTTGGTGTGTTTTACTTGCTTAACTCCTCCAAGTCAGCTAAACTTCTACCATAACCAGAAGTTCCATCAGATGATTCCTATTGATAAACAGTTTTCTATAAGCCTAGCTACTGAGCATCAAATTGGAGCACCAACTTAGTTCCATCACCTGTGACTGATGAATTGTGCTTTTCATACCTGGTTGAAAGTATTATTGTAATTATTTGTCCTCTGGAGTCATTTTGTACTGTGCTGCTTTTTCTAAAAGGAGGTTTTCAAAGTATTTTCATAACCAGTACTATTTCAGATAGATGGGGGGGAATGAGGAAATGATATAAAGTTGTAGTGAGGCCTGTTCATTTTGGAGGACAAAAATCTGCCTGGGGAGGAAGAATTCTGGGCAACGATATAGGTTGGGGGCAGACCTGCTGGAAGGTACTTCTGTGGTAAAGGATCTGGGGGTCCTGGTAGGTAGTAAACTGTCCATGAGCCAGCAATGTGCCCTTGTCACCCAGAGGGCCACTGGAATCCTGGGCTGCGTAGGGTAGAGCATGGCCAGTAGGCTGAGGGAGGTGATTCTCCCCCTTTACTCTGCACTGGTGAGGTCACAACTGGAATACTGCATCCAGTTCTGGGCTCCCCAGTTCAAGGGAGACAGGGAACTACTGGAGAGAGTTCAATGTAGGGCAGCCAAGGGATTAAGGGATTGGAGCATTTTATGAGGAAAGGCTGAGAGAGCTGGGACTCTTTAGCTTGGAGAAGAGAAAGCTGAGGGAAGACCTTATTAATGCTTATAAGTATCTGAAGGGTGGGTCGAAGGAGGATGGAGCCGGACTCTTTTCAGTGGTTCCCAGTGACAGGATGAGGGACAACAGGCACAAGCTTGAATATAAGAAGTTCCATTCAAATATGAGGGAAAACTTCTTTTGGGTGAGGGTGACAGAGCATGCGAACAGGCTGCCCCAGGAGGTTGTAGAGTCCCCTTCTCTGGAGACCTTCAAGGCTCGCCTGGGTGCAGTCCTGAGTCATGTGCTCTGGGCAGTCCTGCTTTAGCAGGGGAGTTGGACT
>VZRU01013384.1:229395-245775 GCA_013398155.1 Pedionomus torquatus
TTCCTACATTGACAAATGTATATTCTTACCTGTGTAACCACCTATAAAGTATTGACACTACTTTATCAGTGTGATTACTGTGGAAAACCCAGAGTTCAATTCCAGAGGACTTTTCTTCATCCGGCTTTCTCGTCCCTAAAGACCTGAGGCCATTAGAAGCCTGCTTATTGTCATATTGGTGAAGCAGTTGAGGGAGGAGATCAGATGTGTTTGGCAGTTTAATATGGCAGGAAATTGGAATAGGGAGGAAAAACCACTTTGATGTCAGGGCTGTAGCACTATTAACTCCTAAAATACACGGGAAGGAAAAATTGTCCCACAGCAAATGGTAACTTATTGCATGTGTTGTTACTCCTATTTTTGTTACATTTTATGTCTTTGTTCTGGCTGGGGTTGAGGTAGCTTTATTGATGGGGAACTGGTCTTTGCGCTTTCCCCCCCTTTACTAGTGCCATTCTATAACTGCACTGAAGATAATAGATGTAGAAACTCTTTTCTTATGTACTTGTACTTCTTATGTACTACACTGGTTAACAAAAGATCCTGATAAATGCTTTCTGAAACAGGCTGGTAGTTGGGAAGTAACTTTTAAAAACACAAGGGTGCAGTTAACCAGAAGGCAGCCCTCGGAATGTATCCTCCAAATGGTTTGAGTTCACTAAGTTGAAGGCAAGTTCAGCGGGTGCCCAGCCCCGAGCCCTGAGCCTGCTAAGTATTTGCTGGTGGAAGTCTCACGTCACCACTTCAGTGCCAAGAGCTGGGCACCTCTCTTCAAGGCTGAGCTGTACTTTCTCTTAAAGGCTTTGTCCAGTGAACGTTCTGAAAGGAAACCTTCAAGTCAAGTCTGCCCCATGGAAATTTTTCCACATCACATGGAATATTTCTCAATTATTCTTACGCTTTTTGGATGGAGATAAGAGTTGTTGGGACTCTCACTTTTTATACAAGAAATGACAAATACCCTGTAAAAATCAAGTTCTCAGGTAGGTCGCGGTAATCGGATTATGAAGAGGAGTGCAGTGTGCTTTGTGTAGGACTTACAAACAACCCCCCTCTCCCTCTCCCCGTGCACACGCTTTCAGAAGGACAGAACGAGGAACGTAAGAATCCACTGAAGTTTATTGATATTTCAGGCTGTAAATAAGACCTCTATGTTCAATTATAAAAATAGATAAAAACATTTTATAAAATAATTGTACAAACTATGAATTAAGTCCACAGTACCTAATAGCTGTTAAAACTGGCTTGCAAGCCCAGTCTTTTCAGAGTCTAGGCTGTTTTCCTAGGAAGTTTGGTAGGCTGGTAATGCTTCAAAATATTTATGCCTCTGTAGTTACAAACAAATAGAAATCAGTTGAAATTAGCCAGCAAGCGTGCCTGCTTTCTGCAGCGCTGTCCTTAGGTGAGCCTCAGACAAGTCCAAGTTTCCGCCGGGTGCAAAGAAGACCTGAAAGGTATAAGAAAGGGCTGGGTGTAAGCAAGCAGTCGCTGGCACCTTGCTTGTGTTTCTCATTTGTGGCACTTCAGCCTGTGGGAGAGTTCTTAGAAGAGAAATAGAGAAACAGTTAAGACTGTGGTAACGCGATGTAAACAAGAACTGTATCAGAGCCTGCGCTTCCTGTGGGGCTGCTGTCCTCACCTCCTTCCATGATTCGAAGTCTTGCAGGCAGCAAGAACAAGAGCTATTTGATTTCTGAAAAACAGGATCTCCATGAGCTTTAGCTATTGTTTGTGTTTAGCAGTAAATAACTGAGCTCTTGTTTTAGGGCACGTCTACGATCCTGCCCCTTCTCCTTTCCAGGAAGGAGGTGGCAGGTTTGTGCCAGAGCGTGTTTACTGTGAATTGTACAGCACGTGTATGGGTGGGCAGCTGCAGCAAAACAGGATGCTGCTGCTGCTGGTCTGCCATTCGGAAACCTCTGGTGGGAAGGCTAAGTTGGAATTTCAAAGCTCTTGTATAGCTGGTGCTTGTGCTTCCTCAGTAGCACTGCAGGACTGAATTAAGAGCAAGACATCAAACTCGATTTCAGCTGGGGAAGCTACCTAGAACTGAGCCACTGGAGTTCTAAAATTTTAATTTAAGAGATGTAAATGACCTGAGAAATAAAAATAAACTTTCTACTTTTGCTGGTTTTGCATTAGAGGACTAAAGGGTTTTGCTTTTTCCCCCCCCGTAGTTGATAAGGCAATTAGGGCTGAATTAAAGAAGGAGAATTTATGAAGCTGCAGTTCATTAAAGAATTAATTAAGAACAATAACATGATACTTTTTTCTGCCAAAATACATACACCAACACTAACTGCTACAGTTGTGGTTGCAACTAGTGCAAGGAAAAATGAACTACAAGCCACAAAAAGCCTTGGGGCTTGAATTCCATGTTGTTGACTGGCTAGTGACTGCCAGGGGACACCTACTCCATGCCACATCCCCCCCCCCAGCATTCTGGCCAGCATTAGAGAACAGGAAGATTAAAAAAGGCAAAAAACCCACCCCAAATACTCAGTTCCTGAAAATGTTCTCTGGTTGTAGGTGGCTTACAATATTCCCAGCCAGCCAGCCCCTTCCTCTGCCACACAGCTGCCCTCGGTGGCCCAGTTGGTAGCCCAGTGTCTTCCTCCTTGATTACTAAAGTGGGGGTTCCTAGCTGTACCCCAAGGTAGAGACTCTCCTGCTTTTAAGCACCCCCCCTTTCCAGACAGTAGGATTTTCTACCACCAAACTTCAAAACATTTCTACCCTGCAACTGTCATACTGTCAGTTATGTCTAACTCAAAAGCTCATTTTTCTCTTCTTGTCACCTACAAGTCACAAAAAGCATCTCATTAGCCCTACCTGTACTGAATGTAAACCTGTTGGGTACCAATACTTCCAACCCCAAAGCCCTGGGGTGCCTACATACTTTTGTCACCAGTTCCCCAGTGCTAATGCTTGGTGAGATACTGAACCTCAGCTTGCTTGGCAAAGTAGCTATTTCCACACTGGACTACATCCAGCCTTCAACTGCTTTTAAAATAAAGCACAAATAGTGGCAGCATCTCAGTGCACCCCACTGTACAGCAGCCTGGATACTAAAACATTTAAGATGTGCAGTTCTCAAACAAAATGGACACATCTGTCACTCCTGATGCCCAGGTAATTGGCAACTGAGCTGGTCACAGGATAGTCAGGGGCAGGGACTTTCCAGGGTTAAAGCTTTTCCTCTTCGCACCAGTACTTTGGTATTCACTGAGCAGAAGGCTCAGGAGAATAGGCAGGAGTTGCCTGGGTTCCTCCCAACACTGACTCCTCCTCCCCCAGCGACATCTTTTTTAACATGATGGTTGGGTATTCTGAGGTGTACAGGTTGGAAGTTTTGTCAGAGCAGAACCACAGGCATCTGAGTGGTTTAATTGCTGAGAATTATGCTGATAACGGAAGGAAGAGGAGCCACTAGCTTCTTGTTTGGTTAGAAAGCACTCAGGCGCCTTAGATGACTCAATCCTTGTTTGCCCAGCTGCAAAACCCAAGGTGGAGCTCTTAGGAGGACCAGGCTCAGCTCCTGAGCTGCTCCCCAGCTTTGCCCACTGGCCAGATACCACACAGAGGTACAGGCCTCCTACAGCTGCAGATTAACAAACTCTGAAGAGCTAAATACTAAGTGATGCAGCACCTGAAGTGTCGTAACAGGGCAGTCAGACATCACACAGAGGTCTTTCTCTGTCGCCTCCTGTCATAGTTTAACTCTTGTCACCTCTGATTAAACTACAAGATGACAACTTTCCTTTCAGTTAAAAAAAAAAAAAAAAAAAAAAAAAAAAAAAAAAAAACCAACAAAAAACCCCAACAACCAACCCCTACCTGTGGAATGTCGTTGGCTTTTACAAATACCTGGCACAGGCATTATTTTTGTGCTTTAATTTATCAATTAAATATTTGAGTTCTCTCTCAAATATCTATAGAGTCTTCATCAGGTCTCCTGAAGGACAGTTGAGGGCCATATAAGGATCAGTCTGAACCACTTCTGACATCAGAGATGGACAGGCTACTTGTTTTCTGAACATAAAGTTCCATTTTCTTAAAAAAAAAAAAAAAAGGCAAAAAAAAAGCAAAAAAAAACCACAACAAATGGGGCATTTGGACCACATCAAGCACTGGATTTGCTGCTGGGACCTCACTGAAAATTCACACTGACATAAGAAAACACAAAACCACCACTCAGAACAGCTGTCATTCTGACAGCACCTCCGGCTGAGCAGCAAGAGGGATGGGGACAGTCACAGGTGAGTATGTTTTAACTTCTATTTAGAAGGCTGTCTGTTCACAGATACACCCACTGTGAAAAACACGACATCTGTAATGAGGGAGGAGATCGTTTTAGTGGCTTGGCCCTGGGGAGAGGGAGGGGCTGGTTGGAGGAGATCTGTCTGATTCCCCCTGCCTTCACCCTGGTTGCAGGGGGAAGGCAGAGCAGCATCGTGGGATGATGGCCCTGGCTGGAGACAGTCCCCAAGGTCAGAATCCCAGCAGTCTGTGCTCCTGCAGGCTCAGCAAAGTCTCAAAGGTAGAAACCCAAAACTTGAATATTTCAAAAACTTTCAAAATAAGAGGTGTAAATCCCATAATTTTAATTTTTGACCATGTTTAGGTGGATCTAAGAACGTTATGCTGTATGCCATTATTAAATATCCCTGCCATCTATTAAATATTAGTGCTGTAAGTTCAGGCCATGTTATCATACTGGTCTTTTTAGCTCTATGACAACAAAAATTACAGTGTGAACATCTTTATCACGTTGTAGGCAGGTGGCTATTGAAATAATGCTGAGCTTCTTTCAGTAATAAGAGATTTAGCATTATTATTTTTAAAGTATGTAATTCACTGTTGAGAATGAGAAATGTTTTTGAAAACTGTGGTAATTGTCTTGAATACTCCTTCAACAAGGACATACTTCTTTCTTTCTCTCTCTCTTTCTTTCTCTCTCTTTTCTCTCCTACCTTCCCCTACAGAAAACACTAACACTAGAAATAAAAATTACAGTGGAAGTAATCTGAGTTCTGAAAACAAATCCTATGAAGGTTACAGGTTTGTCAGCGGTGTGTTTATTTTTTTCTTTAGGTCAGCTAGATTAAAATAAATGATGCAATTTTAGAGTCTGTAACCATTAAAACACCCCAAAATTAATTCTTACAAGGGAATAGGAACAGCTCTAACTATGCAGCAGTACTGTAACTCCAACAGCACTGCTCCAAATACAATGGCTTATATAATGTTCCCTTCAATGTGACACTAAGTTTTATGATTACAGAACAAATTGTAGACTTTCTGAAGAAAAGACAGGATTCTGCTTCCTCACAAGGAAAATACTATTGGAAGTGACAAAACTACTTGGCATTGGTGAGGCCCAACCTTGAGTACTGTGTCTAGTTTTGGGCTCCTCATGACAAGTCAGACATGAAGGTGCTAGAGGAGGGCAACGAAACTAGTGAGGGGTCTGGAGAATAAGTCTTATGAGGAGAGGCTGAGGGAGCTCGGGTTGTTCAGCCTGAGGGCAGCTGAGGGGAAACCTTATTGCTCTCTACAACTACCTGAAAGGAGGTTGTAGAGAAGCGGGGGTCTGACTGTCTCTTCTCCCAAGTCACAGACAGTAGGACAAGAGGAAATGGCCTCAAGTTGTGCCAGGGGAGGTACGGACTCAATGTGAGGAAAAATTTTTACACTGAAAGTGTAATTAAGCATCAGAACAGGCTGCCCAGGGAAGTGGTTGAGGCACCATCCCTGGAGGTATTTAAAAGACCGGAGAGCATAGTGCTTAGTGACATGGTTTAGTGACATTTTTTAATCATAGTTAGGTTGATGGTTGGACTACCTGATCTTAAACCTTCTAACCTAGACAATTCAATGCTTCTATTAACTAACCAATTCCAAATCGTAAGACAAACACTCAGTGATTATCCAGACCAAAAAGTACCTATGGTAAAGTCTGAGCTCTTCTAGAAGTTCCCACCTTGCTAAGAGTTGTACATCTCCCCTTTCCCTCCAATTTAAATCTATAAGGTTTTTTGCTTGGTTTATTTTTTTAATTCTATCAGGTGAACACATCTCTGCTTTGGAGTCCTAAATTTGTAAGAGCTAAAAAAAAGCAAACACAAAAAACTCTTAACAATTTCAAACCCAAAAACGTTTCAAACACTTTCTTCTCCCTTTTGTCTTGAAGTGTTTGCCAGATTCAACCCACATCTGTAAATAGTTTTAGTCCTCTTTTCCTCTCCCTCCCCTCTATATATAGAATATAGAAAAAATACCTACTTCTGCGCATTTCTCTTTATCCATCCAGGTTTTTACTTGATTCCATCTGTGTCCTGTTTGAGATCTGCATCCCAGTTTTTTTCCTGAAATATGCAATGGCAGTTACTAGTGGCTTATGTTCCAAGATACAATAGCACTTTTAGGTTTACGTCATTTATAAAAGATTAGGTATGATTGGTTTCTCCTCCCCCCACCTCTCTCCCAAAAAAAGTTATTATAAAGAACTGTTGAACAATACACTAAAATGTGGAATATGATGTCACTTTCACCTTTGATCAACACTGATTCTGCAACTGATTTTTAAAATAATATGTATTTCTACACTAACCACATACATCTTTCCACAGTTAAAATCTCCCATTTACAGTGAAGTGTTTCTTTAGTTTTCTTAAACCAATTGTCTGATATTCCAGGCAGCTCTTTTGGGCTGAATTCCAAATCCCAGATAATCACCGTTACTTTAAATAGCTGCAAATAGATTTTTAGGACTCATTTTGTAATAATTTTTTTATATCATTCTTCTCTTCTTAGCGTTCTCAAGGTAAAAAGTATCCTCTGGAGCACAATTAACTTGTAGTGAACATAAAGAAGGAAGCTTTTGGCAGTCAAGTCTTGATAGCAGTATAATATTGCAATAATTTTTTTTCCTCTTTTGTATAATTTTTGTATTTCTGCCCAACTTCATAAAAGCATGCTCACTTCCAGATAAAATAGATTATTGATAACAAAATCCCTGTGGGCCCTGTAAAGTCTATTCATATTACCAAGAGTGCTTCCCTTAAAACAGAAATTTTAATTTTCTTTTCTGAACAGTCACCTTCTTAAACTATGTCACAGACAGAGAACTAGGGTTGCCCTGAAATTTGCCAGTAGTTACTACATGCTGATAACCTTACCCTATTTTGAGCTATCAGGTTTGTCTACTATAACAGGAAATCTTGTAAAACCAAACACACTGACATGACACATTAAAGGCATATCAAGTATGGATTTTATTCTCCTAGGTTAAACTTCTACTAAATTCTACAGCTAAAAAGTCTATGAAAAATAGTATAAAGAAAATATTTTAAAATTCTAAGATGATTCATTTTCTGTTTACTGCTAGGTGTGCTTGTCAGGGAGCAGCAGGAAAGAGAAATTACTTTTAAAAATACTGAGGGAAAAGAACCAAAAGTGACCAGGAGGCTTAAGTCTGACAAATGTCAGCAAAAAGCTCAAACTACCAACATCAAGCTACTGTTTAAATGTTAATGCTGTTACAGAACAGAAAAGGGAAGACAAAATCTTCTGATAAGAAAGCTAGGAACTGTCACCGAGAATAACTTCTGCTGTTTTACCGTCGCTTCACTACGCTTTCTTCATTTAGTTTAGGTTTAAGTGAGATTTAGGTTCAGCTACCAGTCTCTTTCCAATGGCATGGATTTTTTTCTTTTTTTTTTCATAAGGTAATGCCTTATTTAAAACAACAACAGCTGAAATGAGACTGCTGGCAGATTTCTCGGCTAAAGCTGCAGAATATTCCCCTCAGACTTTCTTTTCTTTTGGCACAGTACCTGTGTTCGCAGAAACTGCACCTCTTCTGTAAGCAGCTGCTTCTCTTTGAAGAGCTGATTCTGTTTGTTGAGCAACTCCACTAACTGCTGGGCAGTGGCCTGGCAGTGCTTGTCAAGCTGCTGTAACCTGGAAAAAATAGATAAAAGGGTTGCAGAGCATATGAAGTTGGAGTTCACAGTAGAAGCTTTGATGTTTGCACTGGTGGGCGCAGCTCCCAGATGACAGAGCTTGGTCTGGTGGTTGGGCTGAGACTAAAGCATTATTGCTCAGATGGGCATTCAATACATTTTTGTCTTTGCACTTTAAACAAGCAGTTTTGAAGGTTTGCACTTCTCATTTAGAAGCCTTATCATGACATGATGGCAAATTTGCTTTGCCATTAAGTGACATCAGTAAAGACTGCAGGACCTCATTCTGATACCTGTAGCAAGCTGTGCACACTGCCACTCCTGCAACAACCAGTGTCCTGAAGAACACACACATTAGCCCAAACTACAAATCCAAACATCTCAACCCCCTGACAAACTGGACCTGAAGACCTTTTGTTTCTGTCCACTGCTCATTGCAACCTGGTCAACGCCTAAAACATAATACAACATTTCTTTCAAGTAAGCTTAGTGTTAATTAAGCATGTCAGTGTAGATCCTTTAATCCTTTAACTGAGGATTCCTGGATAAGGGTGTAAAGAGTCCATCACTCCAAAGGCCCTCCTCATCAGGGGCTGCAAAACAGAGCGAACAAGCTGGTGGGTACCAGAAGCAGCATGTAGAAGCCTTTTGCTTACACTTAAAAACCAAGTGCCTAAGTTGGGACAACACTGCTGTAGACAGGGCAAGAGCACCTTTACTTCTTTAATCACAAAACCTGATATGGCTTGTTAGGTCCCCAGTGACTGTCTATTACTCTTGCCATGAAAAAAAATAAAAAGAGTACTTGGGATTTGTAGCAAGGGATGTAGTCTCAAATACGCTGGAGTAGTATTTTTACACAAAATGCATTGCACTCTTTAAATGGAAATGTCTTTAATTAGAAGTCCTATTGGATATCTTAGAGGCTTTCTTGTCCTTAGATAACAGTAGTCTAGAGAAAAACACACCTAAACCCTATGCACTTAGGGTGAACTGACTCTGGCTTTGTCAAGGCTAGTTTTGCATCTAAACTTCGCCCTTGCTTTTGTAAACTATTTCTTGCTCAACATATTGAAAGACAGCTGCAGCTGAACAAGGTTTTTAGGTTGCATCTCTCATGCAGGTGATGTTTTTTAATGGAATTAGTTATTCGCATACAATAAGGTATGTGATTTTCTGAATCTTTCTACTTTCAGCTCCATGTGGTAGTTTTGACTTGTACAGCTGTCATAACTCAGCTAAGCTAATGACTCTGAATATTCACATTCTTAATCAGGATTTCTTCAAATGAGTAAACACCCCCAAATTTCTTGATAAAAATCTACTAAAATCTAGCTAAAATAAAATTGCCAAAAATCAATGTCAAAACTAGTATTTACTGATCTGCATCTGCCAGGCAACTTCCTTGAAATCAAACTGCAACAATCATGTAGTAAGCACTGAACACCCATATTTCATAGTGTCCTGTTACTCTGTGAGCACATCCTTGCAAAAGGGATTTGAGGAGCTGCAGGACCACCTCCTGGGGCTCAGAACAAAACTAAAAGCAGCTATAGCTGCAGCTACAGCAGCAACAGGTGGTTATAAACATGCAATGAAGCAAACAAAACCACCACTTTGATAACAGGGTATTCCACTAAGTACACACTTTGATGCTCTGTGTCTAATTTCACACTCCCTATACCTTCCAAACTATACCATGCTGGTACAGGAGCTGTTTATGCTTAATTTCTTTAGTAAAGGTGATTTCAGGGGTGTTCAACTTCAAAAAAAACAAAGCAAAACTCCCCAACACAAACAAAACCTCACCCTTGTACTCTTCTTTGTTTTGTTTTTAAAGATAGCAGCTTTTCCATGAGCATCTTGCTCCCAAGGAGTGCAAGAACAACAGTGGTATTTATGGGAGGCAACATCACAGTTTCAGACTGGAGAGCCAAGTCATGCTTCCTACTTTGCCATTGATTTCCTTTAAATTGAGGAGGATGTGACCTTGCTGCACATCTTGATTTGTAATAAAGCCATCTTCTACTCCCGTATTTCTAGAGTACTTAACTACTTTACAGCAGTACTGTTTGGGAGCATAACTGGGAACTGCTGTCTTCGGACAGCCAAGGGAAGAACGCGAGCACTGCCCTACCTATTTAGAGCTTTCAGGCTATGACCTCCTCTTCCAGCACCAGGTCCGACTCAACAACTACCAACTACAGTTTGGATTCAGACCTTTAGAATTTAAGTTTCTGCTGATTCCTACATTCAATTAATATTTTTCTCACTGTGCTCGTGTTTCAGTCTGCTTTAAGGAAAATCATGTAGTTTTTGAGAGGCTATCCTGCACAAAATTATTATTACTGGCAGCCAAAGACATGGGTAAGTAGATGAACCCCTTGACACGCGTCTTTGCAGCAACACAATGAGCATTGCCCATCACTGCTGTAGGGCCTGTTCCAGCTGCAAGAGCAAAGACTGCTGATGCAGTGCATTACCCGACCTGCCTCTCCTCTCATGGGGAGAAGACTCCAGCTGAAGAGCTACCACTTCAGCGCGAGGAACTTCCTCCAGTTCTGGCACCCAGAGAGAAGTCATTTCCAGCTCATGTGAATTTTACATCAAAACAGCGCTTTCTGCTAGATACTCACAGGCAGCCCATGCAAATTTGAAAAACATTACTGGATACAAGCCTTAGTGCAAAGCTCTATATCCTTTCAGATCATGCAAAGGGTGATTCAGATAAACTGTAAACAGAAAAGTCTTTAATTATTGTAATAATACTCAATTATGCTTTTGTTTTCAAACTTCACCACCCACTGCATTACATTTAGACTGTCCTCTTGAGTCGAGGGCCAAAGATGACACAGCAGGCCACAACTTTACTTTTACCATCTGTAACTATCTCCAGTGCTTAAATGCAAGAATAATGTTCCTTTCTATAATTCTGGGTCACAATGGATAAAGAGGGAGTAGTTCTAGACAGTGCAGCTCTCAGTCCGTGAATTCCCAAATTCTGTCTACCAGTCTGCTCTCCCAAAACTGCTGCCAAGCTGGCCCTTGGTCGGCACGCTGGGACTACCAGCCTGCTCCGGTGCATTTAGCTCCTGAGGACAGGCTCTGGGCCCCCTCACAGTATCTGCTATTACGTGTGACATGTGCAGCACAGCCACACATTCCCATATGCATTGTATCTGGCCTGCCTGCTGATCTCGTAAATGATTCAAGATGAGAAATGAACAGCTCCACCCACATTCACTGTACTTCCCATATGTTACAACTGCACATCGATGCCTGCCATCATTTTTACAACTGGGTGACAGAACCTTCTGCACATTTTGCTAATACGAGTGAGTGGGGTTGCACAGTCGCCACGTTCACTTTGGCAACATCACCTACCAGGCAAATGTGTACTGCGTCCTGAGCATCTGAGTGGCCACCGTAACACCCTCCATTCTAAATGAGATAATTTTTCCACCAAAGTGGCAAGATCTGTCCAGTTGAGATGCTGGGTGGCTGCTCCTCCTTGGCCTGGGAGCACTGAAGCGCAGGAACTGACTCCACGCTCTGACATGTTACTTCAAGGCACAAGGTGAAGACATGTAGCTCTTGTACCATGTTACATTTGGACTACTTACAAGACAACCTGGCACTAAGAAGTAAGCTCCCATTTAGTAATAATATTACCCTTAATATAATCTTCCAATAACTCTAAACTAAAATTCCCATTTCTGTATGGAAGCAGGCAAGAGGCAGCTTCATGAAACAAATGGTTCCACAGAAGAACAAAACTGAGCCATCACAGGCTAGAACGAAAGCTTCAAGGTAAACATTTTGCTCTGACCTTCAGTACTTGGAACTTGTATGTAGCTTTTATGCTAGAATGGTAGCTCTACCTTGCTGCTTTATGCAGCTACAGCCTGAAGAAAGCTACGTCTCACTTTGTACAGCAGTAACATTTGGATCTGAGACTAGGTTACGCACCTGTGCCAAAATGAAATGGAAAGAGTTAGAGAGGTTTTGTTACATTTCGACAATTATGGGTAGACAACCACTGAAAGACCCTGCAGAAACTATGTGAGACATCGATCATAAAGCAGAGCTGTGAGAGCAGGGAGAATTCTACTCAGCACAATAAACATCCATTGCATCCAACACCACAAAGTGGGAATAGCACCCACTGTGTTAAATTTAGTTTGTCCTCTTGTCTATGGCCTACAGAAAAAAACAAGAGCTTTCATCTTTTCTACAAAGACACCTTGCCAACGCAGGGCTCCCACAAGTCTCCTGCTGCAAGCTCCTTGTCCTGGAGGACTCACTGGTCCATTAATCCGCAGGCAACTGCGAGCAGTGAAGGGAAAAGCTGATACAACCTGTCAGCCCTCCCCTGGGTTTTAAGGTTGATTTGAAAGAAATTAATATGCAAGGATCCGTGGGCAGTGTCCATCCACCCAGCAGTGGGGATCAGTCCTTGACACAGCAGAGGCATTAAAAGGTTATTTACTCTTTCAGCACAGTCAGGTTACTGATGTAAAGCGTTTTCTGTCTACTTCATGGAGCTGAATTTGCTGAAATGGCGGGATTGGATTGCAGCAACCTGCAGCAGCTAAATCACCAAATCCAATAACCATGCTGCATTTACTGGCACACATCTTAATTAGGTTTTAATACAAGTAATCTGATAACTACTTCTGGCCAGTCAGAGCAGAGCTGTCAGAGCTGAAAGGGCTGTTATTCAGTGGCTCGTCCGGCGCGCTGCTGCTGTGGCTGCCTCCCTGCTGACCCCGATGAAGCCCCCATCTGCTGGTTGCCATGGTAACAGAGGGCGGCCCATCGCGCCCAGTGCCCACCGGGTACCCCATGGTAAGCCCAGAGCTCTGGCTGGCCACTGGGGCCACCAGAAACAGGGACATGGCTCCAGGTGTGAGGAGGCGCCGGGGAATGGCTCCTCCTGCTCCCCAAAACTACCAAAACCCAAAGTCACAAGAATAGGTTACAATGCAGTAACCTGCCTTTTAAAAAAACCCAAATTTCCCTTGTCAGGATACACACACCAAGATACTAGTTTCTAAGGTTGCTCTCATATCACTCATTTGCCTGTAGGTGGACACAGTGACCTGAGGCTGCTTATGGGTACACGGGGGGGAAAATTGGGGGTGATGTTGCAGACCCCCACCGTGCTGCAGAGACCAGCTGCTGGAGACTCTGCCCCAGTGCCAGATGTGGTTATCAGCCATTGGCAAATCTCAAATGTTTTTAACACACTATGAATTTTAAAAGCAAATCCAGCTTTAAAAACAAGCTTGTTACAAAAAGGGGGAACAAGCCAATTACAAAAGCAAGCAAAACCCAGCAAATTTTCCATCAGCAAATTTCTATCTGCTTTTATAACTTTTTCAGGACATCCTAGAGATTTGCTACCATGCCCTAAAGTGATAGCAAGTGTTTAAGTTGTGGTACTTAACAGATAGTTGTACTACCTGTTAAGTACTGGAGAGCAGCCCTGAGGAGAAAGAGTTGGGAGTGCTCATGGATGAGAAGCTCAACATGAGCCAGCAGTGTGCACTGGCAGCCCAGAAAGCCAACCATATCCTGGGCTGCATCAAAAGAAGTGTGACCGGCAGGTCATGGGAGGCGATTCTGCCCCTCTACTCTGTAGTCGTGAGACCCTACCCAGAGTACTGTGTCCAGCTCTGGAGTCCTCAACAGAGAAAGAATATAGAACTGTTAGAACGGGGCCAGTAGAGGGCCATGAAGATGATTAGAGGGATGGAGCACCTCTCCTATGAGGACAGGCTGAGGGAGCTGGGGCTGTTCAGCCTGGAGAAGAGAAGGCTCTGGGGAGACCTCCTAGCAGCCTTCCAGTATCTGAAGGGAGCCTACAGCAGAGCAGGAGAGGAACTCTTTGTCAGGAAGTGTAGTGATAGGACAAGGGGTAACGGTTTTAAACTGGAAGCGAGGAGATTTAGATTGGATATTAGGAAGCAATTCTTTCCTGTGAGGGTCGTGAGGCACTGGAACAGGTTGCCCAGAGAAGCTGTAGATACCCCATCCCTGGAGGTGTTTAAGGCCAGGCTTGATGGGGCTTTGAGCAACATGCTCTAGTGGGAGGTGTCCCTGCCCATGGCAGGGGGGTTGGAACTTGACAATCTTTGAGATCCCTTCCAACTCTAAACATTCTAAGATTCTATACCCCATTAAAGGATGTTAAATTTGTATACTCAAATACTCAAGAGTTAGGAAATGCCAGAGCAAAGGTTGTCTTGTGCAACTCCTTCCCACCCCCTGCTGGTGCCCTGGCTGGCCTCTCTGAACTCTTCCTGAGGCAACTACCCATCAAGGCCCTGCTGAACAGTTTCAGCCTAAACCACAAATTTTGGCAAGCCTAATGAGAGAACAAAGAACTTTAGCAGTGTCTTATAACAAGAAGCAACACACAACCTTAAATAAAAATTCTGGCAATCACAGTTAATTTCTGACAGAGACAGAGCAAGCATTGCCTAAGGTAACCTCCTGCTATATACAAATTAACGGTCAGGCTTGCTTTGCCTTTATGAGGATCCTGGAAAGGCAGACCTGCTGCCATGCTGCAGAGCTAAGGCGTATGGCTGGTGCTCACAGTGAGCTTGCTTCTGCAGCCACAACTGCTCCAGCTGCTGTCACTCCTCACTCCATTTGCAGTGACAGTGGCATGGGTCCCCTCTGCTCTCTATCTCAACTGTTACTTTTCTGTCTTCACTTTTCATAGCAGAAGTGATGTTGCCTTTTTCATTAAGGCAGGAAAATTTATATTCACCACCTCTTCATGTCTTCCGTCAGCTCTGCGGAAAACTAGGATATTTAAACCAGGGGTAAAATTAGTTCTCATAGGAGCAACCTGCATCTTCCATGTGGTTTGCTGCATTGACAAATTCACAGAGTAAATTTTGAGGTAACTAAATAAGATTGTATAAATTTAGAAATGCAGACAAACAGCAAATTACCGCCCAAAGTTTCAAGTGTCCTAAATTGCTATTTACTGAAAATCTTGAGCCATAGATCAGGACCTTGAGACAATGTTGAGTAATGAGCATCTCAGAGAAGTCCCCATACGCTTTTTAAAGAGGAACATCTTTACTGCCCATCCTTTACCTGAACTCCATTCTGCCTTCTAGTTTCAAAAACAAAACACTATGATCTACTTTTTTCGTGTTAATGAAAGAAAGCATAAGACAAAAAAAACCCACCACACGAACGAGGAAAAAAAAAAAAGCAGCTGTAACAGTGTGTAGGAACTAAGGAACAGGGAATGAGCCTCCTCATCTCTGCCACACTGGAATTCCTGACTTCTAACAGGACACAGGGAGACAGTTTAGGGCACATTAAACAAGTTTCTGTGGCACCTCTGAAATTGCTATCAAAATTATGTTGCCACATTAAAGGCTCAGACTGCCATTTGTTCAGAAAAGGAATGCAATCCATACCACATTTAGCTTAGTAAGGTAAGCACTTGCCCACACTACAGGCAGAACAAGCACCTCCAACTTATGTTAACATATGGTAACTAGAAGTTAATATCCCTTGCATAGTTTGGAATTGGACACCTAAGAAAAAAAAGCCCACATTTCACCACAGAACTCTTGACCCAGGTGTGTCTCTATCACTGAATTTTTTTTTTTTTAAAAAATGCATATTGGGTAACCTCTAAATTCCTTTTACTACAGGCACTCTTAGTTTTTCCACATACTTTTAAAGAAGTGTCTGTATTACCATCTTCTCCAAGGAGACAGCAATCCTCATATGCCATAATAACAATTACAAATAGGGTTTAATTAAAAGTTTACTTAGCAAGAGCAGCTTCCCCTTTATTTCAGATGTCATCACTGACTATTAGAATGTATCTTCACTTCCACAGCTGGCCCAACAGGCTAAACAAATAGATCACATAGGAAACCTGAGCCTGGATCTATTCCTGGGCTTCTAGTAGCTCGTGTCTAACATGCTGAAGAGGGAACATTCTCAGTCCGCTCTTTAGTAGGGAGGTGTAGCAGCTGGGCTTAGCCGATATGATGGCCACTTTTAGCCCTCCTGGGTTTGGACAGGAAGGAAACAATGAATGAGAAGGCATAGAAGGCCAGAAAAGATAGGGTTGAAAGCTTCACTGTTGTTTATTTGCATGTGAATCCCTAGGCTGAAGAGAGGCTTTTCCTCCTTTACAGGAATTCAAAATCATACAATCTGTGCTAAGAATATGAATTCTGGATCAGGCTTGATCTTGAGGAAAATAGTTCTGGCTCCTATTTTCTGCCTATTGCTGAAAAATGTTTAATGAAACAATTTTCCAAACCATTTAGGTTGACCAATAATTTAGAGTGTTGTAAAATACCTTATTAAAAAAAAAAAAAAAAAAAAAAAAAAGAGGCAGGGCTTCAAAAAAAAACATTAAAAA